>JAVKPL010005994.1:0-25268 GCA_032173675.1 Gastrolobium villosum | reverse complement strand
TTTTTCGCTTAGTTACGTATTGCTATGTTTCAGGCAGACGAGGCATACAATCAAAACATGCCTTCAAGAACACAGTCTAGGTAATAACTTCTGGTCTAAGGAAAGATATACCCAAACATAAAGAGATTACTCTAATGACACTATATGTGAGATTTCCTCATAGAGTCTCTTTTTGGGTCTGTTCAGTGCGAGCTATACTCTTATAGGTCCACCCTCGACTTTAGCTAAGATATCTTCATATCTGCAGCTCATGAGGTCTTTACCTTGTATCTATATACAAGTAGATAAGTCGTACTAGTCTTACTCGAGATCACTGATCCCCAAACTCAGTGTCTTTAGACTAGGAACATATAATTAGGAATAGACATGCAATATCCTTGAATCCTCATGATCATGATCTCATCACAGATACTCAAGAGATACCTGTTCTATTCCAAGGGGTTTATTCAGTTCGTTCATATAATATTAACAGTAATATCGAGACATAATATGAAACTGAATAAATAGTGCTTTCATTTATTTGCGACAAACAAAGTTCTACATCTAGTGTCCTATATTTAATCAAAAGATTGTCTCTAGGACACCCATATGCTAACAAGCTCCCACTTGGCCTAGAGCCAATCAAATCTAAGTCGTATACCCAAAGCCTCATAATGACTATCATGTTTTCTCTGAGAAATAGCCTTTGTCAGAGAATCGGCCAGGTTATCGTCTGTGGGAACATAATCCATTTTTACATCATTCCTATCAATGATTTCTCTAATCAAATGATATCTGCGGAGCACGTGTTTAGATCTTTGATGAGACCTAGGTTCCTTTGACTGAGCAATGGCTCCTGTGTTGTCGCAAAGCAACTGTATGGGCTCATCCACGCTTGGAACCACCCTTAGTTAATTTATGAACTTCTTGATCCACACTGCCTCCTTAGCTGCTTCTGAAGCAGCTATGTATTCAGCCTCTGTCGTTGAATCTGTTGTTGTCTCCTGCTTGGAACTTTTCCAAGACACTGCCCCACCATTTAAGGTGAATACGAATCCTGACTGTGACTTGCAGTCGTCCTTGTCACTCTGAAAGCTGGCATCAGTGAACCCTTTCACTGTTAACTCATTAACCCCACCATAGACCAGAAACGCATCCTTAGTTCTTCTTAAGTATTTAAGGATGGTTTTGACTGCCATCCAGTGACCCTCTCCAGGGTTTGACTGGTATCTGCTCGTAATGCTTAAAGCATATGAGACATCTGGTCTCGTACATTTCATGGCATACATGATGGATCCAATAGCCGAAGCGTATGGAATTCCACTCATGCGGTCCTTCTCAGGCTGTGACTTAGGACACATAGCCCTCGATAGGTGTACCCCATGACTGACAGGAAGAAAACCCTTTTTCGACCCTTCCATGCTAAACCTCTTTAGCATCTTGTCAACGTATGTGGATTGAGATAAACCCAGCAGCCTCTTGGATCTATCTCTATAGATCTTTATACCAAGTATAAAGGTTGCCCCTCCCAAATCCTTCATGGTAAAGTTTTCTGAAAGCCACTCTTTCATTATTTTTAATGTGGGGATGTCATTTCCTATTAGCAATATGTCATCTACATAGAGCACTAGGAAGACGACATTACTCCCACTAACCTTTCTGTAAACACAAGGTTCATCTTCATTCTTGATAAAACCGTTACTCTTAACGACTTCATCAAAACGTATATTCCAACTCCTTGATGCTTGTTTTAGCCCATATATTGACCTTTGTAGTTTGCATACCATATGCTCCTGATCTTTGATTTCAAAGCCTTCAGGTTGTGTCATGTACACTTCCTCCTTCAAGAACCCATTCAAGAAGGCGGTCTTGACATCCATTTGCCAAATTTCATAGTCGTGGTATGCTGCTATTGCAAGCATGATCCTAATAGATTTGATCATGGCAACTGGTGAGAAAATTTCATCATAGTCAACTCCTTGTCTTTGACGATACCCTTTCGCCACCAACCTAGCTTTGTAGGTCTGAACGTTGCCATCTGCATCAGTCTTTCTTTTAAAGACCCATTTATTACCGATAGGAACTATTCCTTGCGGTTTGGGAACCAAAGTCCATACCTTGTTCTGATACATCGAATCCATTTCAGATTCCATGGCTTCAAGCCATCTTGAGGAGTCAACATCTTTGACCGCCTCCTTGTAGTTACTTGGTTCATCATCCTCGACAGTTTGCTGATTCTCAATCACAAACCCGTACCTTTCAGGTGGATGGATGACCCTCATAGATCTACGGAGTTGTGTGTTTACTTCTCCATTGGAGAACGTCGCCTGCGGAGCAGACTCGGTTCCTCTATCTGTTCTTGTGGATCTTGCACTTCTTCAAGATCAATCTTACTCTCACCGCCTCCTTGAGAGATCAAATCCTTCTCAAGGAACTCAGCATTCTTTGACACAAACACTTTGTGTTCTTCCATGGAGTAGAAGTAGTATCCCTTAGTACCTTTAGGATACCCCACAAATAGACATTTAGTACTCTTAGCACTAAGCTTGTCTGATGTCAACGCTTTGACATAAGCTGGCGATCCCCATACCCTGAGGTAACTCAGGTTGGGTCTCTTACCACTCCATATCTCATATGGTGTGGTCTGAACAGATTTAGACGGTACCCTATTTAGAAGGTATGCCGCTGTGTCTAAGGCATATCCCCAAAATGATTTTGGAAGTTGAGTCTCACTCATCATAGACCTAACCATGTCTAACAAGGTCCTGTTTCTCCTTTCGGAGACACCGTTTTGGTGTGGTGTGTAAGGAGCGGTAAGTTGTGAGAGAATTCCATTTTCTCTCAGATAACCCTGAAACTGGTGGCTCAAATATTCACCACCACGATCTGATCGTAATGTCTTAATCATCTTGCCACGTTGTTTCTCCACTTCATTCCTAAACTCTTTGAACTTTTCAAAAGCTTCAGATTTATATCTCATTAGGTATATATACCCAAATCTTGATTTGTCATCTGTAAAGGTAATGAAATAAGAATATCCACCTCTAGCCTCAATAGACATTGGGCCACATACATCAGTATGAATGAGTTCTAATAACTCACTAGCCCTATGACTCTCAAGCCCTTTGGGCTTTTGTCGAATCATTTTCCCAGCTAGACAAGATTCACACTGTCCATAGGATTCCAAATCCATGGAGTCCAGGTATCCATCTCTATGCATCCTAGACAATCTTGTTTCATTTATGTGCCCTAGTCTACAGTGCCAAAGATAAGATTGATTATCCGTCCTAGGTCATTTCACATCTATATTGAGCACTTCATTTCTCATTTCCAACACATACAATCCATTTATTAAAGAAGCAGTACCGTAAACCATATCATTCAAAATGATAGAAAAAGTACCATCCCTAATACTGAAAGTATAACCATCTTGTTCTAAACAAGAAATTGAAATAATGTTTCTAGAAATATGCGGAACATAAAGACAATTATTCAAATGCAATAAAAGGCCCGTAGGCAAAATAAGGTCAGCATCTCCAACTGAATGAGCAGCAACTCTTGCTCCGTTACCAACGCGGAGATCCACCTCGTTTCTATCCAATCTCCTTGGGCTCCTAAGTACCTACAACATATTGCAGATATGAGAACCGCATCCGGTATCCAATACCCATGAGGATGGATTAGCATAAGAATAATTTATCTCAATCATGAAAATACCTGAGGCAGAAGCATCACCATGCTTCTTGTCCTTCACATTGTTCAGGTAGTCTGGACAATTCCTCTTCCAGTGGCCTTTCTTGCCACAATGGAAGCACTCAGCATCACCCTTGTCCTTAGGTGCCTTCTTACCCTTCTTCTTGCCCTTCTTCTTCTTGGATTTTCCTTTGGGCTTAAGGGGATCACCTTTTGCAGGCACCTTACCTTTTCCCTTGGCCTTGCTAGGCCCACCAATCAAAAGAGCCTGTGTCCTATCCTTCTTGATAGACACTTCAGTTGTTGTTAACATGCTTAACAACTCAGGCAAGCTCACTTGCATCCCATGCATATTGTAATTCATGATGAATTGCCTGAAGGAAGGTGGAAGTGAGGTGAGGACTAAGTCATTACTTAGCTCAGCATCCATGATGAAGCCTAGGTTTCCTAGCTTCTCAATCAGCCCGATCATCTTGAGAACATGGCTGCCAACAGACATGCTCTCAGTCATCCTACAATAGAACAGTTCTCTTGAGGCCCCATACCTCTCATGCCTGCCTTTAATATCATACAACTCCTTGAGATGTACGATAATAGAGGGAGCATCCATATGCTCATGCTGCTTTTGCAGTTCAGGCGACATGGATGCCAACATGATGCATACTGCCATCACATTGTCATCCAAGTGCTGTTGGTGGGTTACGAAATCAAATTCCGCAAACCCTTCTTCCCCTTCCCGTGGAGCTACGGGTATTACAGCATCTAAAACGTAGGCAGTCTTTTCGGCCCTTAGAACTATTCTTAGGTTCCGATACCAGTCCATAAAATTTGAACCGGTCAGTTTATTCGTATCGAGTATTGAACGCAGTGACAGTGGATTAGTCATACTATAAGCTGAAAAGGATGTAAAGATAGTTTTAGTTAATATACGGTTATGTAGTTAAAAGCAAATTATTAAAGACTTGAAATAATTTTCCCCTCCCACTATTTTATCTAAGTCAATGACCCTTCCTTTTGACTTAGGGTTAATCTACTTTAGATTTTACCTTAGTGGGATTAAGAGTGCGATTATTTATTTTAATCTCCGTCTGAGACCGCAAGATTAATTTAAATAAAGGGTTGATCTTTATCAACAGTATCTCATACCCTCTCTTAACATTAGGTTGACAACTCTTTTTCACTTAGTGGTGCATCTCATGCAACCAACCTAGCACCATTACCCTAAGCACATAAGCCCGGCTGTGCCAGCAACTTATGTCTTAGTTAAGCATTAAACCAGCACCCTAAGTGTCTTACACTTCAAACACTACTCTAGCCCAACGAAATAGTGGGTCCCAACTGAGTTGTGGAGCACCACTATGTAGTAGAGTTTTGAGTAGCATTGGTGGTGGGAGGTAATCATATGCTTAATTATTTATTCCTTTTAAGGGTTCCTTTTATTTTAGGGTTAATTAGGTCCCATCAAACGCATATTGTAAGTTATCATGCTAGTCGTTACCTATGTCAAACATCTATCGGTATACACTAGTCGCTTTTGGACAAACATAATAACCATACAAAACGCGGTTTGCCCAATTCATGCATACTAGACGTTCTAATCATACATGCATATAAACAGTTTATATTGAGATAGCCATGGTGCTCGCGCTTTTGTCCCTTTTTGCTTCTTTAAGCAACGGCCGCTTGTCGTCTATATGCCACTAGCCTATTTCTCTAATTACAAATAATCAAAGAAACTCCAAAACATCTTTGGAGGGACAAAATTACAAAATTTAAATTACAAATACACTTGTAAATTAAAGGGCGCGATTACACATTAATTTAAAATTCAAAAATTCAAATCCAGGCACCATGACCATCCCCTTCCTGTTTGTACCTGAAAAGTTCAAAACTTGCAAACACAAACATTATATTATCACATAATATTTTCACATATATTTTGACATTTAACATTTAAACATCAAAATATCATCAAGATTCATAATCTTAAATTTCTCATTGGCCGAATTTAAAAAACAATTTTAATTCAAATTTTGTTAATTCTTTCTTAAAGAAAACAAAATTAAACCATGCATGTAGCCATAAACCCCTTCATGGCCGAATCATATAGGTGACTATATGATAAATTTTGTCACAAAATTTCATGCATATAAACATGACACAATTCATGGAGAAAAATAAGAAATCATTCAAGGTACTCTTAGTACCCTCCATGGCCGAATCTACCCTTTCAAAAAGGGTGTTCCTTTTAAAACTTTCATAAAGAAAAAGAAACTAAACCATGATGCATAATGTTTTATGAACACAGAATCAAATTTACATGTTCATAAAAACAAAAACTTTAACACTTTAAAGGATTTGTGATTCAAAATCCATATGCAGAATTTAAACTTTAACCCTTTAAAGATTTTTGACCGTGAAAAACTCCTTTCACAAACAAGGTACCATCACCCGCCGATGGTAAAGCAACCGGGCTTTGATACCACTTGAAAGTAAACTGGCCTTTGAAGGCCGATGCATGTAAGGTGTAAAACAAAATTTTTACTGCGGAACATACATGCACACATAGGTTCATGCTTTAAGACAGCATGATGTTACCTTGTTTTTGGCCTGATCAGTCAGGGAGATCAGATGTCAGGCTTGAAGGGTTCAAACCCTCTAATGGTGATCCACACAACCGTTCGTCTATGATGCAAGAACCCTTTCTTGAAAGCCACCAGATGAACACCACAGCGAGGCTTGCTATGCGCACAAGTGGTGAAGGTGGAGGCTAGGTATTCTGTTTGGAAAGGTGTAGTGAACTACCCTACAGAATGGTGCATAGATGGAGGAGAGTTGGCTAGGTTTTCTTAAAACCCTAAGGTGAGGAACAAGTGTTATACGCACACTTGGAGAGGAGGAGAGATTTAAATCATTCAAAATGAAAACCAACTTTCAAACTCTTTTGAAGTTTGCGCATGGAACAGGGAGGAAAAGGTGGAGCTGTTGCAAAACCAATTTTGCCAACAACCTCCAATCTTATCCACATGAAATTAAGTTCAAAATAATTTAAACTTAAATTCATAAACTATCATATAGTATACACTTTTCATGCGCATAATTCAGCCATAGAAGGGGTCCAAATATATTGAGTAGTTGCATTCAAAATTTGAATCAACTCACCCACTGATTCCCTCAACCACCAAATCTGAATGAAGCTTTGTTTTAAGTGATAAGATAACATCCTTATCACTTAAACTTGCGCACCAAACAGCCAAGGAAGTGCCTCCAAAGATGCTTCTTAATCCAAGGAATATGCTCCAATAAGATCATGTCTTATCCTTTTGTTATGAAACAACTTTCAAAGCCAATTCAAATTCGAATTCAAACACTTGAATTCAAATGTTCAAACATTCAAATTCAAAATTCAAAATTTCAAATTTCAAATTCAAAATTCGAATTTCAAAATTCAAATTCCAAATTCAAATTTCAAAATTCAAATTCCAAATTCAAATTTCAAATTCAAAATTCAAAATTCGAATTTCGAAATTCAAATTCCAAATTCAAATTTCAAATTTCAAATTCAAAATTCGAAATTCAAATATTTGATTATTAATTTAACTAACTAAATTAATTAGTAATGGCTTGGACTATCCAAGCCCATTACTAAGCTCCATGCACCACTCACCCATTTAGGTGGGCTTCCAAACAGCTTCTTGGGCTAACAACCATTATTAGGCCTAATACCTTTAAAGCTAGTCCATCATGACTACAAGGTGTTAGTGTGTGACCCATTAGGTCCAACTTAGCTTCTGACATAACTGGGCTTGGGCCCAACAAGCCCACAACCCAATTAATGACAACACAGAGCACTAGCAATGCTTTGTTGTCCCAGAACTAGTCAGATTAATGACTTGATCATCCTATTGCACATATTTGGTTACCGTATGTATTTCCCTTCGTCTCGGTTATCTTCCCATTAACCTAGGGTAAGGAAATGTATCAACCCCTGCGGTTTAGGGTAAGCTTTATTCGAAATAGGGAATCTTCAATTTACTAACTCTAAAGGCAGATCATCTCATGATCTCTTTTACTATGCATAGATTCCCGAGTCCCTGTCAAGGTGTTAGTGTGTGACCCATTAGTTCCAACTTATCTTCTGACATAACTGGGCTTGGGCCCAACAAGCCCACAACCTAATTAATGACAACACAGAGCACTAGCAATGCTTTGTTGCCCCAGAACTAGTCAGATTAATGACTTGATCATCCTATTGCACATATTTGGTTACCGTATGTATTTCCCTTCGTCTCGGTTATCTTCCCATTAACCTAGGGTAAGGAAATGTATCAACCCCTGCGGTTTAGGGTAAGCTTTATTCGAAATAGGGAATCTTCAATTTACTGACTCTAAAGGCAGATCATCTCATGATCTCTTTTACTATGCATAGATTCCCGAGTCCCTGTAAATGTCATCCCGATTTCTCCGGTTTACAGATAACCTAATCTCTCACAGAGATTTGACGAATTCCTTCAGCTTATTACCCTAGCCCTGTGCCCTTTAAGGACACGCCCAACAGTATACCTATGAGTCTCCATGTTTCAGGCAGACGAGGCATACAATCAAAACATGCCTTCAAGAACACAGTCTAGGTAATAACTTCTGGTCTAAGGAAAGACATACCCAAACATAAAGAGATTACTCTAATGACACTATCTGTGAGATTTCCTCATAGAGTCTCTTTTTGGGTCTGTTCAGTGCGAGCTATACTCTTATAGGTCCACCCACGACTTTAGCTAAGATATCTCCATATCTGCAGCTCATGAGGTCTTTACCTTGTATCCATATACAAGTAGATAAGTCGTACTAGTCTTACTCGAGATCACTGATCCCCAAACTCAGTGTCTCTAGACTAGGAACATATAATTAGGAATAGACATGCAATATCCTTGAATTCTCATGATCGTGATCTCATCACAGATACTCAAGAGATACCTGTTCTATTCCAAGGGGTTTATTCAGTTCGTTCATATAATATTAACAGTAATATCGAGACATAATATGAAATTGAATAAATAGTGCTTTCATTTATTTGCGACAAACAAAGTTCTACATCTAGTGTCCTTTATTTAATCAAAAGATTGTCTCTACGACACCCATATGCTAACACCTCCTCCATCCGTTTTAGCATGACCCTTACAGTGGAAGTCAGGCCAGAGTTCAGAAAGAGACTTGGAGGGGGTTTCAAAGCTGCCCTAAGGCGGTCAGAGACACCCGATCTCCATAACTCCCCCGGCTCTAAGCTGAGGAGGTTACTCTGGGCAGCAGGAATAGGAGCTGGACTCGGCGAAGAGGGGGCAACAGGAACCTCAGCAGGAACCACCTCGGCATTAGGCGAGTCCTCACCCAGGATAATATCTATCCGTCGTCGCTTAGAAGCTTCGGGTTCGAGAGGGGCAGCCTCTCGTGACTTTCCTTTGCCGGATTTCTTGGGTAGATATTTCTTGTATTCGGCCGACGTCATGCCAACTGTAAATAAAGGAAAAACTTGAATCAGGGTGTTACAAAAAAGATAGATATCAAATGTAATATAAACTTGACATACATACCGAGCTCATAAATGCCATCGTCTCCAAACTTATCTACTATCCGACTTAAGTCGATGATGCCATAATCATCAACATACTCAATTATAACTCGCACCGCAAACCTTTCATCTCTGGAAAGCGCGGTCAGAGGGGTGGCATAATTTTTTGGACGACGTCGATAATGTTTTCGCGTCCAATACAGCTCAAATTGGCATAAAAGGTTCCCATCATCCAACAGTTCCTTGCCAAACCACGGAAGGGAGTCAGGGCGTGAGGCCACCTTAAAATAGGCATTCTTAAAGCCTTTGAAGGACTGTGAGTAAGGGATGAAAATTCCCTACCAGGAGTACCTCGGAAGGTAACCCACCCTTTCCTTTCTTTTAACTCGGCACCACTCCGAGCAGTGTATACATCAAAAAGGAAATAAAAAAGGGAGACTGTACAGGGCAGGAAAAGGTAAGAGCACAATTGCTCAAAACCACGGATAAAAGCCCATGAGTTGGGATGGAGTTGTGAGGGCGCTACTCTAATCCGTCGCAACACAGCCATCTGGAAGTCTGTGAACGGAAGCCGAATTCCGACCTTGTTGACCAGATCCCGGTAAAAAAAGAAAAAGCAGGGCTCGTCCGATATAGGACCTGCGTATACCGGGTAATCACCCGCAGGAAGAAGATCGACCCCGTCGGGATTCCCAAGAGGGAGTTGGGCTACGTCGGCATGAGTCATTACAGACCGCATATTAAGGATCTCTAGAAGAACCCATTCATCAACATCAGAATTTTCCATTATCAAGTCCCTGGAACACGAAGGAGTTGGATCGGAAATAAAATCAACTTGACTTGACCCGGAATCATCTAAATCAGATGGTAATGGGCCTGGACTCCAAGAAAAAGGGACAGAGTCATCAGAACTACTAAGGAGATCGACAAAAGGCACCTGCCTGGATGCAGAGTCATCAAAATTTGAAGAGACATCCGACGTGGGAAAACCCAGGTCGGATGAGGAAATGCTGGAAGAACTATTACTCAACTGGAAAGGTGGGATCCAGTTTAAAACAGACCCCGAACTTTTTCCAAGCGGTAAAGGTGGAAGAATGAAGGATAGAGGAACTGGCTCAGAAAAAGAACTCGATCTAGAAATTGAGGGTTGGGGAATCGAGGAGGACATATTTCTATTTAAAGATGGTTGGGTGTGTTCACCCCTTCTTCCCCTCCGGCCTCTACCTCTCCTACCACGAGCACCTCTGGAGGTCTGACGACCTCCTCGGTGACTTCGGAGAAGCTACTGGAGCCTCTCCTCTTCGGTGTACTCTCTGCCGTAAAACCAATATTGAACAGATCTCGGCAACCTCCCTATCATGTCCTCAGACACCTCTCTACTATCATTTCGGCCACTAGAACTACCAGGAGTGTCCATTACCCACTTAAAGAGTGAGCAAGATAGGAAGCACTCCTCCCCAACAGGAAAATGAACAATCAAAAACAGGAAAAATAGAAGTCTACAAAGAAAAAAGAAAGTTACCTGGTTGAAAACTGAAGAGAAGAAGTAGCGAATGAAGAGTGTCTTGACAATGGAGAAACACAGGAGAAACCCTATGGAATACGTAGGAAAGCAGAAAGTAAGAAAGAAACCAGGAAGTGGCAAACTGATATATATAGAGGGCTGGAGGAGTAGGAAGTGCAAAGACCAAAGAGGGGTCTTCGAAGCGTCTGGGGAATCAGGGGAAGAATGGGAGTTTCGCCGCCCTGCACGCCCTGCAATTCCTGCACACATTCAATGCTCTCAATCATGGCCTATGCTAGGCTCAGTGTAGTGCACCCTGCACGATGTGCGAAATGCCAATAAATGGAATACACGTGTTCTGTTATAACCGTCACTGCAGGTGTGAAATGAAAGGTCAGGAAAGTGTAATGAAACGAAAGGTCATGCCAATAAATTCCGACATTCAAGATCTGCTGACCTCACCAATTTGATCAAGAATCATAACATGAAGATTTGAACGGAGTCACGACCTCCGACCTGGTTGACACATGGGGAATAAGTTCAATGAATGGCAAGGTCAAAGATGACCAAATAAGCAAGAAATCATCTCGGCATTCCGACATACGGGATACCGAGCTGGGGGGCAACTGTTACGGATAAGCTTCTCCCTCAAACTGCCGCCCTAGGATATCTCATTAGGAGATACTGCCAGATCTCAACAGTTGGAACAAACTGATTGAGGCCGACTAAGTCGGACCGAATCTCAACTGGGGGAGCTCAGCGACTGAAACCTAGCCAAGTAACCCTATGAATAAGAGCTCAGACATCTCATGTACTCAACTCTGAATCGCCTTGCTTATTCCACTCATTGTGCACACACAACCCCTTGGTTGTAAAACCTATTGCTTGTGCGCAGTGATTGGGACCTCGGCATTTAAGCCTAGTATATCAGACATATACACTATCTCTGAGCGCATACCATTTAGTATAGCAATACGGTCTACCTCGGACCTAACATGACAGTACAACAACATTTCATCTTTAAAACGATAAAAATGTTGCTTCGCCGTAGTCGTTTACTATTTGTAATATAAAATTTCCATGAATCGTCACATTACTGATACAAATCAGTGTTGCTGTCATTTACTCTCTGATCCCTCCCTCGATGACAAAACGAAAAAGTGTTGCTCTTCTCCTCCTCACTGCAGAACCTAATCGAGCTTTCATGGAATACGCTTCAAAGCTGCCACTACCAGACGCTTTCGTCCACTTTCTGGAGTCCAATGGGCTCGACCCATCGATTTATACGGCAATTGATTACATCCCACGATTCATTCGGTATTTCGATTTTTTCTTTCTTTCTTTCTTTCACGAGGTTTCATCTTCTTTCACCTCCTAACTTGGTTTTGAATTTGTAAAGGTTGAAACCTGGTTGCGAAACTTGTATTGAAGAGGTTGAAGCTGAGATGAAATGCAAACTCGAAAAATTGGAATGGTTGCCAGGGTTTTACTCTCTTCCACCAAATTTTCAAATTGCCGGCTCTAGGGCATACCAAGAAGGGAAGGTGAGAGTGAACAACGACACCCAAGTTTAGTCATCCATGAATTTTCGAAATATTAATTTGGTACTACGAATAATTAGCGAAGCAATGATTTTATTTAATTTTTTCTTTCTTTTTTTGTCATTGCATGACATCAATTTGGTTTTAATAAATTTCGGGATACTTTGATTTCAAAATATATGATTTGAGGACCAAATTGATCTAATAATTTTTCTGAGGATGAATATCGTTTTATTTGTATTGGAATGGAAATGCTTTTTATATTTCCGTTTTTGTTACTTGTTGTGTAGCTATTTTGAAGCTTAGCTAGTTTTGGATTTTTTGATGTCATTCTTTATGACTTTTTTATTTGTATAATAAAATATTTATTTAATGAGGAGGAAAAGATAAATCCAGCTAGTTGGCATATATAATGAATTAGGCTTACCAAGGCTTATCAGGCCTGCTTACTAGATGTCACACATGAACCAAAAAAAAAAAAAAAAATTACAAGGCTAATAGAATTAAGATTTAATGAATTAGGGTGTGTTTGAAAGTGTTTTAGTTTTTTTGTTTTAAAAAACTGTTTTGAATATGAATTTTAAAAATTGATTTTGAGAGTGAAAAAAACAAAAAAAATGTGTTTGAGTGTAGTTAATCAACCGTCTGAGCTGCAAAATCTGTTGGAGAAAGATGTCCAGACCCCTGCTGGCCAACCATCTGTGTGGAATCCTGACTAAGACCTTTATGTTGCTTCTTTGTGTTTTTCTTTTCTGCTTTTTGTTTTGTTCTTTTTTGGTTCTGTTTCTGTTTTGCTTTTTGTTGGAGCTTTGCCCCTTTTCTGTACCAAAAAAAAAAAAGTTATAAAGAAGTTATAGTTATTTAAAAAAATGTCATTAATTAAATTTTATAATTACCAAAATACCACCCTAAAGTAATTGTTTTGAGTCCTAATTTTATGAAATTGCCATTAATGAATTCTAATATTTACAATATTGCCACCGCCTAAATGCAAAAAACTGAAAACTGCGCCGGCGAACAGCAAATGATTGTTTTGGGAAGCATTCTTCGGAACACCCATTACCAAAGAAGTTTTTTTTTTATTTTTTTGTTTTTAAAAATAAAAAACTGTTTTACAAAATAGTTATCAAACAGACCCTTAGCCTTAGTAAGCATTTGTGTAAAGAATTACTTCAATCCAAAATCTTAAGGTGTTGGACGAGGGCCTTTTTTAATGATTTATGATATTCTTTAACATATCCCCTCACGCAAGAGCCCGTTGGGCTAGAAACATGAATATTACACAGGCCTAATTTTTTGTTTATCTTTTGTGCTTTTTATTTTAATTTCACTTTTAAAGTGGGGGCGGTGAGGATCGAACTTATGACCTTGTAGTCCCTCAAACTCTGATATCATGTAAAAAATAACTTCAACCCAAAACATTAGGGTGTTGGGTGAGAGCTTTTTTTAATGATTTATAATATTCTTTAACAAGAGTAAGCATTTGGATGTCATATTATATAAGGGCTCTAGTAATCTCATGTTGTATGAGTCTAGTTATCTTCTGCTGTAGACACAATCATGGGTGGGACCCATTCACTTATAAAAAATAAAAATAAAAATTAAATTACACGGAAATCAATGGATGTGTAGGAAAAAAATGTTATCTTATGTTAAATAAAAGTAATATTCCCCATTATATAAAGCCTTGAGCGAAGGAAGTTATTATCTCTTATTGCAGTTGATGGGAATTTATATTTGATCTTGATGATTACTTTTGTATTAAATATGCAATAACGTTCATACTTTTTATGATGATAGACTAGCTATTAGAGTATTAGTTTTTCCTTTTACCAAAAAGAGTATTAGTTTTTCATTTAGTTTCTAATTGTCACTGGTTTGGCATATACAATATTGTTAGGCATTTGCGAATTACGTACAAAAAACAATATATATTAGGTTTTATTATTCTTATGTAAAAAAAAAAATAAGTTATCTCATGTCACAGAGATAAATTTATGTCCACAACCTGAAAAATAAAAAATAAATAAAAAAATGGCACAATTATCGAAAGGTGTATAGGAGAGAAATTTACCCTAATAGCTTTTCCCATATATATTATCATGTCTCATATTAAATGTCTCCCATCTCATTATTTTATAAGCTTCTCCAAATCGAACACCGAACTTACTATTTGGTAAATAATTTAAGAAAGAAAGTTCAATAAATTCTGGTCATCAATATAGTAAATATTCATGCCGAATATAATCATAGTAATATTTAGGGTTTTATAATTCTCATGTTGAAGTAGAATTGAAATCTCATGTTGTAGAGATAAAAAATATGTGAGACCCATGTGTTAGAAAAAATGATTTATAGAACTCATGTCAACATGGAAATCGAAGGGTGTGTAAGAAAATTATAATTCTCATGTTGAATGAGAATTATAAAACCTTAATATTTATGTTGAATATAATCATGGTTCAGTAAACCAGTCAACTGCAAGGTAAATGGGTGCAATCATGCTATAACAGTGAGATAGCAAGAGGTATCTTGATTTCCGCTGAAATATATTAGACGCACGCAGACATAAATGTCATCGATGTAAAATCAATCAGGGATTGCAAATGTAATCATTTGAGAAAGGATAATAAAAAGAGAGCTTACTAGTGAGATCAGCGAACAAACCTGTATAAGTAACTTGATGGGGTTTGGTAGAGGAGAAAATATTTTTTATTCGGGATATAATTATTATCGGAATATAATTGGAAATATATTTTTACTGTGGAATATAAGTAAAATGTGTTTGGTATGATTTATAAAAAAAAAAAGTGTTTGGTATGATAAAAATTTTCCGGAAATTTATGATTAAATTTAGTGAGCGTGTGTTTGGTGTGTTTGGTTGATTGTTACATATTAGTGGGAATGTGAGGTTATTTTACGAAAATAACCCCACCTTTAACTTTTGTTTGAAATCTGATAAATACCTGAGGATTGACTAGAAGAGGTAGTTGAAGTTGCTCGATTATGTGCAATAATCTTTGGGCATGTGAATTCCTGGAGGTTCTGTGGAGGACGACGCACACGATGACTACGGCGCAGATTTTTGGTTGGAGCAGTAGGTGATATAAGAGACTGATCATGCTGGTCAACATCAGGTATATGAGGTTGTGCACCTGAATCATCAACATTTGTTGGAGTAGGAAGATGTGTACTGTTGTCATCATCATGTGGTGGAAGCAATAAAATATTTTCACTTACGGCAGGAATATGTTCATGGGTTTGAGAAGAGCTTCCAGTCGTCACCTCATCAAGAACTGGTACTGAAGATAAACAACCAAATGTCTTTGAAATCCAAGTTTGGAGATGAACCAACAGCATATGACATTCTTTTTTCAGAGTTTCTCACCACAAAATATTCATCCTGGTCATCAATTGGCTGCAACTTTTCTGATCTATCATTTCCGGTCTTCTCATCTATCTTCAAAAGGTTCTTGAATGCATCCCAGTTCTCGTTTTTCTTCCATCCTTTGGATGCATCACTCGAGATTTCAGTGAGATCTTGTTCATGCATGCACCCAAAATTGCAACACCGGTATACCTTGTCATATGGTAAACATGGTAAAGCTCCAAGCTTGGACGACAAGAGTAGATCTTCTTCCAAACACTGGCGGACCCATATTTTTAAGTCCATAAAAAAGACTAAAAAAAACAAAAATAGGTCCACTTTAAATTTCATATGGACCAGGTGACTCTCTTTTATAATGGACTAAAATGGGGACCAAATTTTTTGTTAGGGACCCAAAATGATATTTATTCTTATATTAGTTAGCAACGTAGTAACGCAAGTTGATTAGAGAGAAAACTTATTCTTCCTCCTCTGTCACATACCCACATACCCATTCCCATGATTTCTTCATCATTTGTTATGAAGCAACTAGATTATGAGCGAGTTCAAACGTTAATTTAAATTTTTTCACAAAAAAAATTCGGGAGCGCTACCCCAGAACCCCCGCCACTAAATGTGCGGACATAGAGAAATTTTCTTGAGTTCGCCACTGCTTCCAAACACATGCGACCAATAAGAGGGAAGGACCAAAATCTATGGTTAGAGTCGCACGATTAATAAGGATAATTTGGTAAAAAATTTCACTCTTTTTCTTCCACTTGCCCGGGCAGCAAATTTTTCCACAAAAACTATGGACATTTTCAGATGGGGTTCGTAGTGTTTTTTTGTAACAAAACCAGTTTCTTGGAAAGTTTTTGAGTCTGGAAAGTTAGGTTTTTTAAGCAACCAAACATAGCATTCATAAACGCCCAACCATTGTTCCCCGGGAACTATAATATATTCCACCTACCAAACGCGCCTGAGTGACGTTGATAACCATATTGAGAATCCAAAACCCGATAACGAAGAACGTTATGGCCCAAGGCCAGTTACTCTGTGTCGCTAAGCCACCATCCGATGTTAGCGACATAATTGATTATGAGATAGAACCGAATGGCGCTGTTCTGTGTTTTTCATGCCTCTCTTTCTCTCTAGAATAGAGTTTCTCTCTCTTCTGTATGTGGCTTCCATCAGCATGGGAGAAGTTTGATACGGTAGAGTATCATGTTGTAAAATTAATAAAAACTAGAAGAATATGGAGATAAGGGGGTGTTTGGTTGGAGGATTCTAAGAAGATGCATAGGCATTTGAGAGCCGGGATTAATGAGTGCCCATGTTTGATTGAAGCTTTCTGAAGAAATGCCCACCTAAATCATTACCCCATCTTAACAATTTGCATATGTATCTAATCCAAATACCCAGCAAAATTTTCCCATTTGCAATGTGGTATTGCATGTTATCTATGTAAATCATTAGAATGGGCAAGATGCAGATTACCAGCTTACCCTCCTCTTACCGGCGTACCTTCATAGTCAGTGATGTGAGTTGCCATGAAGGCGGCTCATGCATAGATGAAGCAGAGAAGCTTTTCATAATAGCAGAAGGCTCTGTGAAGAAAGCATGCTCATCCATTACATTACATGTTTGACTGTTTGTTGCTATCGTTGTTGGTTTCAAAACTTCCACTAGCCTTCTTGAACGGTTTTTCCCTCTATTGTTCGGTTTTTTCCTCCGTAAAGTTAGGGTTATTTTTGTAATACCCACTGCATTTTCCCATCTATATGTTACCTACAACCAAACATAAATTTTACAAAAGTTACCTAATTTTCCTTGTAATTTTTTTTCCAACCAAATAATTTTTTCTTACATTTTCCTACCAATCTCACTTCCCACCCATTTTCCTATGCATAACATTTCCCTATTATTCATGATATTTCTCCTTAACCAAATACCCCTAAGAGAGATAGGGGAATGAATTCTCATTGTATTGTCGTATCTCCACATATTTTATACATGTTTTATTTATAGACTCAAAAACATTAAAGACATAATAAGTACAATTACTTCTTTAACAATCATAACATTTCCAACAATCATAACCTCTCTAACGGTCATAAATCTCCAATGACGATTATATAATAGATTGGACGGTGAATAAATTATTTATAACAGTTAGACTTTATTTGGGTCATTCCTCCTCCACTAATTTTTCTTCTTTGAAAAAATTGTTATTATTGGTGATCTGAATTGTTCTGATTTGTTTACTTTGCAGTTGGTACATCACACATAGTATCATTACAATTTTTAACAGCACCTATTTCAATTGTTATAAAGCAAAAATATCTATTTTAACCAATTAACAAATTTAATGATTGAGACGGTTACCCACCATTACAAATTCTTTTCAAAATAAAACAAAAAAACAAAAAAAGGGCATGCTTCTAAAAAAACAATGAATTCTTTTTAAACAGAAAACTAATGAAGACTTAAATTTTAAATTATTTATAATAAGATAGTAATAAAATTTTAAAATAACTTCTTATAATAATATATTATGCATGAGACATGCCATAAAAAAACTACAACGCAATAAAAATTTCATGATAAAAAAGTGTCACACAAACTCCATTCTCATTTGTCTTCTTCAACATCATATCTTTAATCCAAATTAATTGAGGTAGGTGGCTCATTTGTCTTCTTATGTAAATTAAATTACGAGTCGTATCCCAAAAAAAAAAAAAAACTAAAAAATTAGGAGTCTTGCATTGAATGGCTTTTCCCAAGATACTTCTTGTGCATTACTTCAGAGAGATACAATTGCGAACATCTTCATCATTCAGCATCTAAAAAGTAGAACTTAATGATAAATACTGAAAATGCTAAATACTAAAGGATATGGTAATATCCATGGAAAACATTCAGAAATAGAGAGAGGAATGATTCTAAAACTAATCAGAGCTCCTTTTTTGTTACAAGTGCTTTCACTGGAAATTCGTTTTTAACCCAATCCAGATAACCTCCTCCCATGTTGCACACATCTTTAAAACCCTGCCAATTAATATTAAATCAATACAAGTTGGTCTTCTCATCATTGTCACACAGCAAATTGAAACAAGAAAGAAAGAAAAAAAAAATAGCATGTAACTACTTTACATGAATTTTATGGATAGAGTATTATTCAAATTATTCATAGACACTGCTATATATTTGAGATTGAATTTAAATAAATGATTATGCTAGAATTTGAAGAATATATATACTGAAGTTGACAGGAATTAACTTACTTGAGCCAGAAGATCAGCAGTAGCATAAAGAGACCTAACTCCACTTTGGCAACCCTATAAAAATACATATTTCATACAATTTTTATTAATTAGTGATAAGCAATCATCTTACCCATATTATATCTTTCTAACGCACTTCTTCGTATAAAAGATGAATATTACACGAGCCCCTTTTTTTGGTTTTAATATGACCGATGATCAAAAAGCTGATACCATATAAACAATACCAACTCAAGTTATTAAGTGAAAACTCATCAATAATTTTTATATTATATTTTTCTAAACACCATTATAAAAGAAATTTACCACAATGAGGTGATCTTCTTTCTCGCAAGTAGATGAAACCTCCTTCAGAAAATCCGGGTTCTTCACCCTACCTATTCTCCAAAATCAAAGATTTTTACATTCTAACAATAGATTTTGTACACCTAGCATACTAAACAAAAAAGATTCATATCCCCAAAAGTGAATTTATGTTATTACCAGATATTGAAATGTCCTTACCTTCTGGGGTATTGAACATGTAAGGAATGTTAATGATCTTCTCTGCATCCACATGCCCTTTCTGGAACTCTTCCACCGTCCTAGTAATTAGCAAAAGATTTAGGATCTTACCAAAAAGATAAAAATTATTAAAAATAAACCCCATAAAATTCAGATAAATTAAGTTCCTTAATTTTCAACCAAAAAGAAAAAAACATTTCTTACCTGACATCCAGATAAACATGGCTGGTCTGAATCAGACCCTTGGCTTCAATTACATCAACGGTGACAACCTCTGTCCCTGAGCTACATAATACAAATACAAGAAGAAATACAAATACTAACCCACCAATATTCAATATTAATGTATGCTAATTAAGCACAGAAAAAATATCTATGTAATCCTCAAACCTTTCAAAACCAATTGAACCCATGATGAAGAGAAGTGTTATCTATATGTACGTAGCTTTGGCTAGTTAAAGCTTCAGGGGCTGTTTCTGTTGGCTTGTTTTGCCTCCTAATAAGGTCATATATATATATATATATAGGGAGTGAAAATGCAAAAAATGGTGTTTCTGCACTTGGACCGGTAATGGTTGTATGGTACAGCTTCTTGTGTGTGATAATGAAAAGCTAGAACTTTTTGTGGATAGGTAAGTAATAATAAAAGCGATTGAATTGTGTGACGTGTAAGATTAGTTGCGGAGTGTGTCACATTCCAACCCCATGGAATGATGGGGACACAAAGAATGAGGACACGATATAAAGACAATTAATGATTACTCACTAAATCACTTGTTCCTTCACGGGAGAAAAACTTTGGTGCAGCGGTCGGTGTTTTTTTTTTTTTTTTTTTTTTCCATTAAATCATAAAAGAACTTCCTTTTTAATAAAAAAAAGCACCAAATTCGGTACTTTCAATGTACCAAATTTTTTCTCTCTTTTTATAATCTAGATAGTAAAATTCATGAAAAAAAAATATTTAATAGAACAAATGTGTTAAAAAAGAGATAATTATTCTACCTATCAATTTTTCATACATATCTTACCTACCACTCTCTAATTTATTAGATTAGCATCTCAATTAACTTTATTATTTATCTCTCCTCTTAAAATTCTAATTCTATATAACGCTATTAGAGAATGATAGGTAATGTAGGCATGAAAATAAATAGGTAGAGTAATCTATCTCATTAATAAAAATATGTCAAAAAATAATTTCACCAAAAAAAAATGTCAAAAGAAGTATGTTATTAACATTTTTTTTAATTTGAATATAATTAAGAGTAAAATATGTAATGGACTGTTTAAAGATTATAGTGTTATTACATTCATCTTATAAATAATTTTATTATTGATAAGTCTTGTAAAGATTGAAAGTGTTAGTATATTATATTTTTAAATATTTTTTATCACTAAATTATTTTCATAAACACAACAAAATTACCACATTCATTCCGTTATGTTACTACTTTAATTTTTTATAAAAACAAGTATAATAATATTTTAGATCTTTGAGAGCCTAATTTAATGTCGACAAGAAAAAAAGGTTGTATAAGATGTAGCATAAGATAAGATGTGATATTGAGCAACTAAATATATAACAGTAAATTTAATAGTTAGTATTGTACGTATTTGACATCATTAAAATTCAACATTAATTTATTTATCAAAAATAAAAATAAAAATTCAACATTAATTTATGAATTTTTTTTGAAAGATATTGTAATAATCAATTAGTATTACTACCAATCAATTTCATCGTTAGATCAATTATGTTAATCTAACGGTTATATTTATTTTTATCTTTGTATGGTATAATTCCCCATACTTAATGTGAAAGATTAAATATGGGAAATCATAATCATACAAAGGTGAAAATATAGGGAATCATAATCATACAAAGATAGAAATAAATATAACCGTTAGATTAACATAATTGATTTAACTGTGAAATTGATTGGTAGTAATATTAATCGATTGTTACAATATCCAAAAAAAATTTAAACATTAATTTAATTTAATTTAAAAGTCGATTCTATATTTAAAATTTATTATAAAAGGTAAGATTTGAAATGATTCATGAATTCATTTCCCTTTTCTGAAACATTTAAGAAAATTAATCTTAAATTATTATCCTTATTTAGAATCAAAAAGATAAGAAAACTAATAAGTGTAAATTGATTTGACTATGTTTCATTTTTCATTCCCGAACTCGAGACATATGGTTAAGGGGCACAGACTCCTTCTCATCTGTGCCAAAGGAGTTTGGTTTTGACTAGGTTTCTATATCCATTCAATATTTACATAACTAAACAGATTTTAAATTTAGATTATTTTCCATCTAATAAATTTTATATATAAACAAATATTTTATTTTATAAATTAAATTAAGAATAAAAAAATATATAAAGCCAATATCTGAGCCAGATACATCAATGAAGAATAAGGAAAAAAAATGCACGAAACTCATATCCGAGCCCAAAATTTTAACTATAAATAGATCCCTAGCCTAGCCTAACCAAACCAATTCACTTCTCAACATTTCTCCTCTACTCTTCTTCTCCTCTACTACTCCATCTCTTCTTACTTCAAAAATTTATTTTATTTTATTTTATTTGTATATTCTTCTGTTTACCAACCGGTTCTCTGCCCCAAATTATTCTCTTTCTTCTAGAAGCTAGCGAAAACGGAGACCAGGTAATCCTAAACCCTAGAGAGTTATAGGTTATATTTATATGTAATTTGATAGATGTAATCCTAATCCTTAGGAAATTTTAGGATATTTTCATACGTTCTATGTAACCTTTAGGGTATTTACATTAATTTTTTTCTTTTAACTTTAGAAATAAATAGTATAAATTATTATTTTGATATGAATAATTGAATTAAACTTATTTATTTAAATTAAATTTTAACCTTTTAATGATAATAAATAGGAATAATTGAATTATTTAAATTGACCATAACAAAAAAAACAAGTATAGGGTTCACAATGATGGCTTAATGTACAGAACACAAGGAAGCGAGAGTTCTAGCTCATATTATCCAAGTTTGACAGTGACAAGGTCTCTTATTTGTTTTCCCTCTACTGTTACGAGTGGCATGGATGACAATTTCATTTTAGTTATAGCAGCCATGAAATCTGGACTTAGTGGTGCACCATATTATCCTTCCATCACCCAACTCATATCTCAATTATTCAAGTCTTTAACAAGTGGAATCGCTACCTGTTAATTCAAGCAAAAATCACATAAATTTAATTTAAATTAATCTATCAAAGAAAAGAAATGCTACACACACAAAATTAAGATTAGGTTAACAAATATATGTATATACATATATATGGGATTAGCGGATGCACAGTGGCTGCACCTAAGGATTAGTGCAATCATATAAAATTACGTCGATTTATAGTGTGAAAACATTATATATCTAATAGTAATAAATTATAAATTAGTAGTAGTAATATTAGTGTGTAAGAAATTGTGATTGTTTGAACTATTAAATGATTAGTCATTTATGCATTAATGTTTGATTGGTGATGTTTGATTAGTAATTTGATTAGATATAATGAGTCATCATTGAGTCAATAATGAGTCAGTAATGAATCAGCGATATTAAGAATAAAAAAAATGTATAAAGTCAATATCTGAGCCAGATACATCAATGAAGAATAAGGAAAAAAATGCACGAAACTCATATCGGATCCTAAAATTTTAACTATAAATAGAGCCCTAGCCTAGCCTAACCAAACCAATTCACTTCTCAACATTTCTCCTCTACTCTTCTTCTCCTATACTACTCTATCTCTTCTTATTTCAAAAATTTATTTTATTTTATTTGTATATTCTTCTGGTTACCAACCGGTTCTCTGCCTCAAATTATTATCTTTCTTCTGGAAGTGATATGCGATCAGCATATAAGAAATTACAAGATAAAAAGAAGAAGAAAGTGACTCAATCGATGCAAGAAAGGCAGAAAAACTGTTAAAATTATCCAAAGTCTGAATATCAGGTGTTACACTGACTTTGTATTGATCTCACAGGAAAGATGCAGTAAAAGAAGTCAAAAATGACAAAGAAGAGCTAAAAGCCCACGCTGCCAGCGTGGGTATGGTGCTTACAGCGTGGGAAGCAAGAATCTGGCAGAGGCTCCCGCGCTGAGAGCGCGAGATCCGCGCTATCAACGCGGGAGACCAAAAAGAGGCATAAGCTACCACGCTCACAGCGCGGGAGTGGCGCTATTAGCGTGGGAGGCGCGAAAGATGAAAGTTCAATTTTTTGAAAATGAGGTCAAAGTCTCTTATAAATAAGAGACTCAACCTCATGGAGACACACAACCAAAAACCCTAAAGAGGCAGATCCGGCTTGGAGAAGGAAGGCGTTCGTCGTCCCGTTCTTGTACTTTTCTTCTATTTTATTTTCAGTTCATGTTGAATTCAGATCAACGATCATGATGTTGATTGGCTAGATCTATTTTCTGTAGTCAGGGCCATGATCCCTTTGTGAACAATTGGTACAAGGATTGAATCACTTTATGTGTTGATTTTAATATATTTCATCTTTATCTTGTGCGTATTGATATTATTTCTGTTAGATCTGATCAACCTAATAGGGGATGATATTTTGGGAATTAGGGTTTGCAATAGGAATATTGGAATGCTGATTCTGAAAGGAGATAAAGATGACGATTCATGCATGTTCTAGGAATAGACTTGTATGAATTGCAGTCGTGGGATTTATCTACGTACTGCTTATTTTCATGCGAGATTACTAAGGGATTAGGATTCCAATTGAATTAAAGGGTTAGATCACCAAGGGATTGGGATCTAACTAATTATTTTAAAGATGATAATTTGTCTGAGTTGTTAATATCGATAAATATTGTGAATCAATTCAAAGTAAAATTGGGAGCATTTGGTGAATGTACCCTGGCTACAGTGCTTTTCTCACTTCTTTTACAAAAACATTTCCTTCATTTTCTTATTTTCAAGTCTTTTTAACAAAAACCTAAAAACAAGTCTTTTACTTTTTAATTAGTTACAATATTTGTGAAACCACAAATCGATTCATCTAACTTAAGAGGACTGGTTATCGTAGTAATTGTTTTACAATCCCTGTGGAGACGATCTTACTTATCACTTTTATTACTTGGAACGATCGGTATACTTGCCGAGTCCGCAACAAGTTTTTGGCGCCGTTGCCGGGGATGTGTAATCAATATTACAAATAACCGTAGATTCTTGAGATTGGATTTTTATTTTTATTCTTTTTATCTTGTTTTGTGTTGTTCAGGTGCTACTAATAATTTTTCTGAGTTTTATGCGAGGCAGACTTCCGCCTAAGGACTTTGTAATTGATTCTGAAATTGCAAGGACCGAAAAGCAACTAAGGAAGGCTGCTAGACAGATCATTTGGGAAGATTCTAAGCACATACCTTTACAACCAATTCAAGAGATGGCAGAAAACAACAATGCTGGTCATGGACGAGGAGGAAATGCAAACAATCAACTTCCAAGACTGTTGAATACGATTCTGACTCCAGTATTCAATAGGGCCAATTTAAGCATAGTGAAGCCAAATGTGGAGGCCAACAACTTTGAACTCAAACCATCATTGATTTCTTTGGTGGAAAGGGTTCAGTTTTCTGCTGCTGATGATGAAGATCCTCATGAGTTCATAGACCGATTCCTGATGGTCTGTGATACAACTAAGCACAATGGAGTATCTACAGATGCTATCAGGCTCCGGTTGTTCCCTTTTGCTGTTAAGGGAAAGGCGTTGAGATGGATTGAACGACAGCCAGCAAATAGCATCCTTACATGGGAAGATTTGTCCAACAAATTCTT
>JAVKPL010005993.1:0-25627 GCA_032173675.1 Gastrolobium villosum | reverse complement strand
AAATGCATGGGAGAAAGAGAATCATGCTGGAAAGTCCTGGGCTTCACAGAACGAAGTAGATAGTTGGAAAGGACTGAGCTATGGTTGTGGACTTGTTGGGTTTGAAATTCGGCGAAGGTGCGTTTACCGATGAGAGGGGATGTTTGGCGTTGGGCGACGTGAGATGAAGGGCCAAGGAAAATTGCAGGGAGTCGTTGCTGGGTTCGGTACAGAGGGCGAGAAGGGTGAAGGTTGTTGGTGGTGGCGTTGGTGATGGAGGGGTTGGCACCTTTATATAATCGCAATGGGATTTCATCGGTAACTTGAATTACTTTTACATTCTTATCCCTTGTAAGGAAACCTAATTACGTTAAGATAGGATATTGTAACAATCAAATAATGTTACTATCATATTTTAGCCGTTGATTTCCGCCAATCAACGGTTATGATTTTTCAATTCAAACTCATTAATTAATTATTATTTCACAATAAATGATAACCGTTGATTGCGGAAATCAAAGGTTAAAATATGATAGTAACATTATTTGATTGTTACAATATCTTATCCCTTACATTAATACCAAGAAGTTTCCTATCGTTGCCTTCCCAAATTCATGGTTTGGATTTAGGTCCTTCTTTTTGGATATTAAATAATAATAATAATAATAATAATTCGATAAATTTAAAAAAGCATTTTGTGGATTTAATGATTTTTTAAATTTATGTTGTACTCGAATAAAAAATTACATTATACATAATGTAAAGTAAATATTTATTAGAAGCATTCGGGCTAATGGCATAAAGAAAATGCATGCAAGTGAAAAATAATAGATTTGTTATATATATTCTTTTTAGTTTGTTATATAAATTATCATTAGGGGAGATCACATTTATCCACATTAATGAATAAACGAAGTTGCATTTTGCAATGGGGCTTATAGAACAAGTGATTATGTGCAATTTCGTTATTTTTCGAATGATAAAGCATAAATTTATTATAGTATCCAAACATATTATCAGAAATTTACTGTACCCCTTAATGTCATTACATAACTTACCCGTATATATTATTGATGCTTGTGCTTAGATTAAAAAAATTAACGACTTAGATAAAGAATTAATTTTACAGAGAGAAAGAGACATATCTGTGTGCGTGATCCAGTGAGAATAGGATTATTTAAGCAATTAGTTCTTAAGACACTACTAACCTCCAAGCTGTAGCCATATATTAATATTATGGCCTTATGGGGTTGAGCAATGGGCTATATGTCGTCACAAGAAAAGTCCCACGAGAGACAGGGAGATTGGGCCGAACCTTATATTATCTTGTCCAAATTAAATAACTATTTACACAAAAATTCAAAATCCACGTGCATAATGAAATTTATCAAATCCAATAAACCTAGTCTTAAAAATCGCAGAAATTAAAAAACCAAATGATACATCTGAGAGAGGAAGAGAAACAGAGAACACTAACAAAGAGATGTGGGAAATGAGGGGAAATTTTTTCTTTAAAAAAAAAAAAACTGAACCTATCATACCAACTCGAATTCTGACCGGGAATAATTGAGTGTTCAAATCAGCTCTCAAATGATCTCACCTTGAAATTGTGAAACATAAAAGAAAATCCCTACATAAATAAAGGAACATGCAATTTGGAAAGGGAAGGGGGCCCGCACCGGCTGACCCAGTTTAGCGCACATGTCAGCACTTGCGGATATGAAATTTTGGATTTTTTTATAGCTATGTAGGTGTTTATTTGTCTCTTGATTCAATATTTATATTAGGAGTAAATATCATTTTAAGTCCCTAACAAAAAATATGGTCCCCACTTTAGTCCTTTATCTAAAATTAGTCTCGAGGAGATCCCTAAGAAATCAAAAGTGGATCAATTTAGTTAAAATCGTGGTCCCTCATAAATTCAAAAAAAAACCTACATTAGTCCCTCAAAAAGATTAAAATAGGTCCACTTTAAATTTCATAGGGACCAAGTGACTATTTTTTTATAATAGACTAAAGTGGGGACCGAATTTTTTGTTAGCGATAAAAAGGATATTTATTCTTATATTAGTTAGCAATGTACGGGGATGATTAAAATAACGTAGTAACACAAATTGATTAGAGAGAAAACTTATTCTTCCTCCCCCCCTGTCACCTACTCATTCCCATGATTTCTTCATCCTTTGTTATGGAAGTAACTAGATTATGAGTGAGTTCAAACGTTAATTTAAACTTTCTTTACAAAAAAAATTTCGGGGGCGCGGTCCCTGAACCCCCACTACTAAATATGCGGACATAAAATTTTTTTTCTGGGTCCGCCACTCGGGGGGAATCATCTTATATTCTAAGACAAACCCATTCTTGGGAAACTTCTGCTACGTGTCTGTTCCTCCTTCAATTTCAGGTTTGCTTTCACACTACACAAATCAATGTTATTAAAACCGGCCCGGTCATTGACCCGGTCGAGATACTGGGTCACTGGGTCAACCAGTGGGTCACTGGTTCAACCGCATGACCCGGTAATTATATGCAATTTTATAATTTATATTAAAAATTATAAACATACTTAAATATAAAAAAAAAGATAAAAATTTCAAATATTTTAATATAAAAAATAATAAATGACATATTATTATCCAATAAAAGATCAAACAAAAATATAATGATCGTGATACGGGACTTTAGGTTAAGAAAATGATATCTCTAACTATAAATCAAATCAAAATTTTCTGAATAATGCATAATTGAGATAATATTAGTGTTGTAGGTACATAACTTATGTCAGTTAATAAACAAAAAAATATTCAATATATCCATTAGGATTTTTTTTTTAAATTAATTTTTTTTTGGGACCGGGTCACCGGTTAACCGACCGGGTCACCGGTTTTCATAAAAACCGTCCGGGTCGGACCGGGTCGCACCGGTTCTGATGCATAACCGGTCTGTTGCTTGAACCGAACCGGTTATATGACCGGTTTACCGGTTCCCGGGTCGACCCGGCCGGGTCGGTCCGGGTTTTATAACACTGACACAAATGTAAAAACTTTCATTCTTTGGTAATTCAGGGAATAAAAAAAATGTAAAAGATATTATAATCTGGACTCAAAATCGATGGACACGATTTGCTCTCTCAAATCAATAGTGCAGATTTGTTTTCATTTTTATTGGCACACAGCTCATCTTATTTTCAAATTTTAAATTTGGAGTTCAAAATTTAAATTTGATTTTTAAAAACTGACAACTCAATTAATGTTCACGTTCTTTCTCCATTGGAAATAAATGTCAAACGTTTAACGAAGCCTACACGCCTTCTCATTTTTTTAGTCGTTCACATCTTCTTCTTTCTCATGTTCTCCGTCTTTTTTTTTCTAGCTTTCATATTCGTAAAGTGATTGTTCTCTTCATCTTTCACCAAAAAATCTCAAATCCTCTTCAACATTTTTTATCATCTTGAACCCTAGATCTATTGTGCCTGTGTTGGTGGTTCTATGGTTTGATTTTTGGGTAAATTTATGGCAAGACGAAATCACTCTATTGTGCTTCAAGATTTGGACATTGGAAGCATTCCTTTGAAATCTATACTCAAGAACGAATCTGCATTCCTCTCTCTTGGGTACTGAAATCTTTCTTTCTTTTGGGAGCAGATTAAATCTAATTTTAGGGGCTTCATTGTGGTATACTATATTCTGAACAACTCAAATCTTATTGTTATTCATTGAATTTTGGACTCTCTATTCTAAAATTTGAAATTCGTTAATTTTCTTTTGTTCTAAAAATTGGAGAGTAGTTAATTCACATATTATTGATTTGAAAATTATTCTGAGATTTTGTTGTTCTTGGAGTAAGCATAATAATTTTGATTTCTTGGATTAATTGTATTATGTTTTTTTTAATATCAAATTCTTGAAAGACTTTTCAGACGCAAGATGGACCTGTGTTGTTGACATGTACTCAAGATGGAAATCTGTCTTTCTCCAGGTTTGAATATATTTACCATTAATCTAAATTGCTTTCATTGGTCTTCATTGAAGTCTGCTTATTTTTCTTAGGAGCACTAATGTTGGTATACTATAGTGTGGCTTTGGAGATAAAAGGTTATTTAACTCTTCGATGCTCGCTCAAATTAGCTCCGCGTGTACACAAAATTCAAGCTTCTTTATGCCCTCTTCTTTCCCTTGAGAAAGGAGAATTCATAGGTATGTTGATATCATTGTTGATTGCTTCCTTTTTATTTTTTTTCCTCTCCCTCTGCTCCGTCTCTTGAAGGTCTTCCTAATTTCAATAATGTTGCGTCTACAAATTACACCCAAACGTTGCTCTGTCAAATCGGAAAATAATTTTTTGGTTTATGTGTATGCAGTCAAAACTCAAGAATTATATACTGCCTTCCTTAATGAATAAAAGATTTTCAACATATATTGCTTGCAAATTATGTTTTCTGAAATATCTTTGACTACAGCGATATCACAGTTGCTGTCTTTCTAAAATCCTCTATTGTCATGTGAAGTTGTTGGAAGTGAGGATTCAAATGTCTATTTCTATGATTTAACACGGCCAAAGCATACATGTGTAAATAAGCTACAGGTTAGTATTATTTCCATTAAAGGTATTAATGTCACAATGAAGCTCAAAATGATTAGAATTTTTATTATGCAGGGTCATCGGTTTCTAGTAATGGATATTGCTTGGAACCATGGAGAGAACTTTTTGGCTTCAACCATCTCAACATTTTTATTCTTTGTGAGACATGATTTGAGATTTTGTATACCAAATCTGAGGGGTATATTTTATTGATACTGCACCACTAAGGGAAATATTTCTAATTTAGTAGTTATTGGTTGAATGTATAAAGTATGGAAAGTCATTTTTTTCTCTTTTCTAATGCTCTATTCCTTTGCTTTTGCTTATTCTTATTTATACTCTTACTTTCAAGCGTAAGGATTTTGACTACAATGTTGGGATGGTTATGTTGGAAGAATGGGCAGGGCTGATTTTTTTTTAATGTTTTAAATTTTTTCGTCTCTGTTGTGATTTTAAATTTTTGTGTCTGTTGTTATGATTTTCATTTTTGTTGTTTGAATTTTGGCTTTCACTTTTTTTGTAGGGTGGAAGGATTCATGCTACTGTCAAAGGATCTTTGCAGGTCCGAAAAAAATCTGTGATAGAAAGGTGTATTTTATAAAATTTGTATCAGCAAGTGAAATAATCACGAATCATTTCGTTAAGTCTCTGGTCGACCCAAATGTACGATGTTGATTTATTCGTATGAGATGTCCACGTTTTTTATTCATTGAAATGACTGTTGTTGGTTGTTATTTATTACAGGATGAAACAACTTTCGATAATGCTCAAGAAAATGAAATTGTATCATCAGAACCAGAAAAGGCTGAGGTAATCCATCATTTGAATTTAAATGAGATGTTATCAATAATATGTTTGATTACTTCGTTGTCTAACATGTGTACTTAACGTAATCTTTTTATTTTGACCTGTTATAGTGCTGATGTTGGTATTTTCTTTTGTTGTAATAATGGTTTTGGAAATCGTCCAATATAATTCAAAGCTTAATTTGGGGACCATCTGTCATCAAAAAACTGCATCTGATCTACTGTTTACTCAATGTAGGAATTAATTAGATCTCAGGTCTAATGACCGTTGCTTAATTTGAGGAATAATGGTTTTGGAAATCGTCCAATATAATTAAAATTGGGGACCATCTATCATCAAAATGCTACATCTAATCTTTTCTTTGATTTAATTCGAAATTTGGAAACAAATTAAATGAAAATTTATGTAAACAACTTTTGGTGGCAGACAACTCGTTCAATGTCCCACTCAATTCTACATTAGAATTTCCAAATTAATAATAACTCAACTCTTCTAAATTTTGAATTTATGTTTAAATTTGAATTTGAATTTTAAACTTTGTAATGGTGGGAAAAATTTTGTGGCAGACAACTAATTTAATATCCCACTATATTTATTTTGTTGTATATCATGAGTAAAAAAGACCTCTACTTTCTTTGTTGTATATCCCACTATTTTTTGCATGGATAATTGTTAGCTTTATTAATGCTGCATTAAAAAAACAAATACATTAAAAAAAATATTGTAAAATAACAAAATTATTTGTATTGTAATATAAATTTGAAATTTGGAAATAAATTAAATGGAAAATTATGTGAATAATTTTTGGTGACACACAACTCATTCAATGTCCAACTGCATTCTACATTGAAATTTCTAAATTAATAATAACTCAACTCTTCTAAATTTCAAATTTATGTTTTTAGAACTATTTTTCAGAACACCCATTACCAAACAAGTTTTTTTATTTTTTTGTTTTTTAAAACAAAAAACTATTTTACAAATCAGTTATCAAACAGGCCCTATATAAACCCTTCCGAGTCCAAGACAAATCACCGATTGAAATTTGAAACAAAAAGGTTACATATCACATGTGTCGTATGGATCTACTTTCGAGGCTGCACAAAAAATAAGTCACCTATTTTTTGCAGACCATTGAATAATTTTCTCCAAGATTTCGTCTAGGATAATCATGTGGTTGGTATTGGTACTTGGTAATAGTCTAAACTTGTGGGAGAGCTTTTGGGCAAACGGGTAAATTTTTAAAAGTCTATTTTATTTAGTGCAAATGTGACTAGTGATGTGAGTGCACAAATTTTACACACTAGCCAGGTCCATATTATTATTTTCCTTGTAATTTTTGTTGGATTTCTCGGTATCCTAATTTTTTTAAGCCATCCATATTTCTTAATAATTAACCTATTTCTTTAATAAAATCTACTAACAATTATTTACAATACTGAAAGAATCTTTGCAAAGAACCCAACCGTTAAATTAGGAAATTAAGTTAATTAAATGTGGAGTTTTATTTTAATGAAATTTATGAGTCATAAGGTTAGCAGTTATGAAATTTATGGGTCATAGGGTAGCAATTATGCAATTTATGAGTCATAGGGTAGCAGTTATGGAATTTATGAGTCATAAGGTTGGCAGTTATGGAATTTATGAGTCATAAGGTTAACAATTATGAAGTTTAAGAGTCAGTCGTTATTTTTTTGTAATTAAGTTGTGTTTTAATTGTGTTTATGGCTATTTAGAGTTGCAATTTTAGAAATTCAAATTTTAGTATACAATATATCATTTAAAAAATGGAGAGAATTGAGAAGGCTTAAATAATTATAATTAGGTCTTTTCTTATATCATGTGAATAAAATAAATTAATGCCTGAAAGAATAGCTCTAATAGCATGATTAGCATCTCTACATGTTGCTTTCGGAACCAAATAAAAACACAGGAAGAAGCAATTGTACAACTCATTACCAGATAAAAAGAAGAGAAAATAAAAATAAGTAACAATGTGATATGTAATATTCAAAGAAAAAAAAGTGAGTGCAGTTAATGCCAAGCAGATGCGACGGTAATAGTTCTTCCCATCCACCCAAAGCAAATTCCACCATTCTCTTATTTCACCGTGACTCGATTTTCATGACCGTGTCGCGCTTTGATTGACTCGGCCACCCTCTGACCCACCGGTTTCAACTTGAAATTCGCCATGCACATGCGGGCGAGCAATCAAGTCTTGTATTGCCTCCGAGTACCATTCAGAGTTGTTAATCACAGAAACTGCATCACCTTCCTCATCATCATTGTCTTCCAAAAGCTGTTTTTCCAACTCCTGCAGACGATGGTCCATCACCTTCTTCTCTTGTTCATGGGATGTTATGCAATCCGTGAATCCTTGATCCGAATTCCCGGTGGGGTTCGAAGCCTGCCCCAAACTGGTGAGGATCTCCGTCGCAGCATCTAATTTCTCTTCGGAAATCGCCGATGCGGCCTCCATTAACGATAGCTTGGGACAGCTCGAAGCAGGGGGAGCCACAAAGGAAAAAGATGAGTTCGATGACGTTGTGGATGAAGTGGGCGAGAACGAAACGGGTACGGGTTTCTCGGTCTGAGTCTGCCCAGGAGAAATCAAGTCTTGTAGTGCCTCCGAGTACCATTCAGAGTTGGTATTCACAGAAACTGCATCACCTTCCTCACCATCATTGTCTTCCAAAAGCTGTTTTTCCAACTCCTGCAGACGATGCTCCATCACCTTCTTCTCTTGTTCATGAGCTGTTATTCTGTTCTGAACATAAGCCAAAGTGTAATGTGGGTATGGGAAATTTGTGTTTTGGAGGATCGAATTATTCATGGGTAATGGGGTTTGAGCGGTGGTGAGATTGACGGGATTTGGGCGAAGGTGGTGAGTGGGTAAGCCGAAACGATGTGAAGGGAAGCCCGAAGAGTTGGGGAATTCATAAAGGGAAATGGAAAAATGCATGGGAGAAAGAGAATCATGCTGGAAAGTCCTGGGCTTCACAGAACGAAGTAGATAGTTGGAAAGGACTGAGTTATGGTTATGGTTGTGGACTTGTTAGGTTTGAAATTCGGCGAAGGTGCGTTTACCGATGAGAGGGGATGTTTGGCGTTGGGCGATGTGAGATGAAGGGCCAAGGAAAATTGCAGGGAGTCGTTGCTGGGTTCGGTACAGAGGGCGAGAAGGGTGAAGGTTGTTGGTGGTGGCGTTGGTGATGGAGGGGTTGTTGTTGTTGTTATTGTTCATGTTGGGTTGTTGTTCTGGATTTCTCTTGTTACTCCGGTAATTTTCTCAGACTTTCTTTCTCTCTTTGTTTTATCGATGATTTTGAGAGTGTTATGAATAAACAGGGCACTGTAACAGCCCGTTGTACACCGGTATTGTTAACATTGATTATGATATTAAGCGCAGTTACAATCACAGTGATTGGGTTAATTAAATTACGGGCAAATTTTTCTTTTATCATATTCCTTTTCTTACATCAATACATTTTCCGTAATCAATGAAAACCACACTATAATTGTAAATGCAATTCGCGGAATCATACATTTTACTAACATCATTCATCCTTCTTTTTATTCAATTCATTTAAACTTACCATCTTACTCTCACATTTTACCAAGTTGTAGTCCTTTACGTTATCTACGCGTGGTTTCAAACCACGTACCATTTGGAGTTCTACCCATCAAGTTAAGCCCCTTTCTTTTAGTCTAGAAAAACCTGAATTTTCGAAAATTACACTGTGGTAATCGATTACCAGTGGTGGTAATCGATTACCACCTGTCAAAAATGAGGCAGTAGCCAAATTTTGACCTCCTCTGTTCTGGTAATCGATTACCAACTTTGGGTAATCGATTACCTCACATGGTAATCGATTACCAAGGCTCAGTAATCGATTACCAGTGAAGACAGTAGCCAAATTTCGTCCCCTGTTGCATGGTAATCGATTACCATGCTTGGGTAATCGATTACTATGCAGCAAAAGTGACAGATTACAGCATTTTTAGCCCAAGAAAGGTTGTGTAATCCATCCCTAACCCCTTAGTACTCCACACAACACATAAACACCTCCTAATGTAGGCTCTAGGCCCTTCCATCATGCATTTTCCTTAAACCATACATCATTTACAAAGTCCTCAATGTAATGGCCATTTACATACAAATATGGACCATTTTTACAACATCACCATCAAGGCTTCCAAGGCAATGAATGTGGCAATGGACAAGTCCCATGCTCACTCAAAATATACAATTATCCATGTCATGAATAATAAACAATAACAAGACTTAGTATACAATCATGAACACTACCAAAAAGCATGGAAATAACATCATGCAATATGTTCATGACCTAAGTCTCAAAATACTAATGTCATGCTATGTGCACTCCATAGTCCTCCTCCAAAATGTCATGCAATCCCAATGCACCGCATGCAAATCCACTGTCCACTAAGCGGGCTTCTTGCCCGAAGCTCCTCCCGGCTCATAGTGACCTGAAATGTGGTCCCCTAAACACGGGATGAGATATACGAATATATCTCAGTAAACCAATGGAGCTACAGGTTAGTATTATTTCCATTAAAGGTATTAATGTCACAATGAAGCTCAAAATGATTAGAATTTTTATTATGCAGGGTCATCGGTTTCTAGTAATGGATATTGCTTGGAACCATGGAGAGAACTTTTTGGCTTCAACCATCTCAACATTTTTATTCTTTGTGAGACATGATTTGAGATTTTGTATACCAAATCTGAGGGGTATATTTTATTGATACTGCAACACTAAGGGAAATATTTCTAATTTAGTAGTTATTGGTTGAATGTATAAAGTATGGAAAGTCATTTTTTTTCTCTTTTCTAATGCTCTATGCCTTTGCTTTTGCTTATTCTTATTTAGACTCTTACTTTCAAGCGTAAGGATTTTGACTACAATGTTGGCATGGTTATGTTGGAAGAATGGGTAGGGCTGATTGTTTTTTAATGTTTTAAATTTTTTCGTCTCTGTTGTGATTTTAAATTTCTGTGTTTGTTGTTATGATTTTCATTTTTGTTGTTTGAATTTTGGCTTTCACTTTTTTTGTAGGGTGGAAGGATTCATGCTACTGTTATAACACCTCATATATTTAAATGTGCATTTTAACATTATATTGGGAAATGAAAGTTGATGGATTATTGAAAATCCAAGGATTATGGCCAAAAGGGGCAAAAAGGGTAAAATGGTAATTTGCCAACCGTGTGTTAGGAGACTTAAATACTGAGTTAGAGATTTCAAATGACAAAAGTAATGCTGAAAATGGAATCAGGGCGAAAAATTGAGTAAATAGGCAAATTTGGGAAAAATTGATGAATAGTGATTTTTAGTGTTAAAATACTGTGGTGTGAGTGTACCGATAGGTGTGAAATTTTTATCAACGTTTTGGAGAAATAAAAATATGTCATGGACTGGAAAAATATGTAGATTAAGGATTTGTGATCGAAAATTTTATCGGAGTTAAAGTTAGATCGCGTGTGGGACCCGTGTGACCGAAGTCACTTGGCCCCACCTCCCTTTTCTTCTTCTTTTCCTTCTTTCTTTCCTCCATGCCCGTGCGCCCTCCTGTGAGAAAAGAAAGGAACCAAGAGCCATTCTCCACCATTTCTTCCCATTTCTTCGTTTCTCCACCGAATCGCTTGATTTTGGTGTTGAAATCTATCGTAAACAACCTTCCAAAGCCATTGGTAGCACTTAGAAGCCTTGAATCCATCTCTTTGGCCGCGTTTTAAGCAAAGTCAGATCCGACCCATGTGAGTTTTTGGAGATTTCTTGGAGTTTTGATCTTCAAATGGTTTAGTGAAGCCTTGGTGGTGATCATACAACACATTGTAAGTATATTTGTGGTCTTTTGATAGTTGATTTCTTAGATCTATGAATATGTGTTCAAACCTTTGATTTTAGATGTGTGATGATAGAGAGCCCAAATGCAAAAATGCTATTAGATGAAAAGGCCTTAGAATCACGTTTGTAAGCTAGAAATGCTATGTTAAATTTTGGTGAAAAATATAGGTTTTTAACTTAGAGGAATTTGAGGAATTTTGATGAAAAATGAGTTTTGGTGTAATTTGGATTTAATGATTGTTGTAGGGTGCCTCACACGGTTGGATTTGTGAAAAGTTGATTTGGAGCATACGTTTGGAACGGTGTTGCTCGTGTTAAGGTAAACTCTTGGAACTTGGGTTTAATCCCTAGTGAGCTCCACCACACCTAGAGGAAGGTTGTGGTTGGATTATGTGTTTATGACATGGTGTGATTGTGTGCTTGTATGCATATTACTTGTATTTTGTGAAAATTGTTTGGTCACTGGCCAGTTGACGTGTGTTGGTTTGGACATCCGCTGGGTTCGTCCTACGGGAGAATGCCGGTTGGAGATGCCATGGTGTTGACTCTGGGAGCGACATCAGGATGATCCAAGCGGGGGACGTCCGCCGGATAGGGCTCATGAGGAGTTCCGGTTGGGTATTGCCATGGAGTCTTCTCAACCATGGGAGAGGCGCCAGGACTGTCTCGGGAGTTATATGATGGAGTCCTTGAACATGAATCCATGAGTGGATGTTCTTGGGTGTCTCCAGGTGGATGGTGATATTGTTTTACTTGCATGTCATATTATGTCATTTTGATACATTTTAGTGAGCCATGGAGTGGAGAGAGCCTCTAGCTCCATTGGTTTACTGAGATATATCCGTATATCTCACCCCGTGTTTGGGGGACCACATTTCAGGTCACTATGAGCCGGGAGGAGCTTCGGGCAAGAAGCCCGTATAGTGGACATTGGATTGGCATGCGGTGCATTGGGATTGCATGACATTTTGGAGGAGTTATGGAGTGCACATAGCATACCATTAGTATTTTGAGACTTAGGTCATGAACATATTGCATGATGTTATATCCATGCTTTTGTTAGTGTTCATGATTGTATGCTAAGTCTTGTTTATGGTTTATTATTCATGGCATGGATAACTGTATATTTTGAGTGAGCATGGGACTTGTCCATTGCCACATTCATAGCCTTGAAGTCTTGAGGAGTATTGTTGTAAAAATGGTCCATAGTTGCATGTAAATGGCCATTATTTGAGAACCTTGTAAATGATGTTAAATCTAAGGAAAATGCATGATGGAAGGGCCTAGAGCCAACATTAGGACATGATTATGTGTTATGTGGAGTACCAAGGGGTTAGGGATGGATCACACACCCTTTTAGGGGCTCAAAACTGCTGTAATCTGTCATTTTGCTGCATAGTAATCGATTACCCAAGCATGGTAATCGATTACCATGCAACAGGGGACGAAAAATTAGCTACTGTCTGCACTGGTAATCGATTACTGGCCTTTGGTAATCGATTACCATGTGAGGTAATCGATTACCCAAAGCTGGTAATCGATTACCAGAACAGAGGAATTGAAAAATTGGCTACTGCCTCATTTTTGACAGGTGGTAATCGATTACCACCCACTGGTAATCGATTACCACAGTGTAAATTTCGAAAATTCAGGTTTTTCTAGACTAAAAGAAAGGGGCTTAACTTGACGGGTAGAACTCCAAATGATACGTGGTTTGAAACCACGCGTAGATAACGTAAAGGACTATAACTTGGTAAATGTTGAGGATAAGATGGTGAGTTTAAATGAATTGAATAAAAGGGAAGATTTATGATGTTAGCAAAGATGTATGCTTCCGCAAATTGCTTTTACAATTATAGTGTGGTTTTAATTGATTACGGAAAATGTTTTGATATAAAAGAAAAGGAATATGTTAAAAGAAAAATTTGCCCGTAATTTAATTAATCCAATTACTGTGATTGTAACTGCGCTTAATATCATAATCAATGTTAACAATACCGGTGTACAACGGGCTGTTACATTTTATGGTATCAGAGCAGTTTTGTTTAGGGAACTCTGATTGTTTGTGTATGATGTATCTTGTGTGTCATAGCTATCTGTGAACTATTTATGATTAATGTATATGTGATTCCTCAGTGTGGGTCTGATCAACTCATTCCTTTGTGTTACATGTACAGATATCATGAGTAGGGCACGAGGTCGCCGTGGGGCACGTGGTGCAGGTCCTTTGCCACCGGATCCGGTCACTGCAGCACTGAATGCTCTGCAGGCGGAAACGGCTGCAAATAGGAATATGACAGAGAACCTGATGAAAGCTAATCAGGATATGATGCAGGCCTTTATGGCTGAGATGAGGGCGGAAAGAGGTCGTCCTAGGAGGGAGAATACACCTCCACATACGGCTACGGTGACTCCTACACCGACGCCATCTGTTACTCCTCAACAGGGGGAGAGTGGGGCTAGTCACCACACTGGTGAGGCTAGTCATCATACTACTACTGATCCGAGCTATATTCCTGATCCGTCATCTGTTGCCCAATCTACTGGGGCTGCTGGGCAGGTGCTTGATAATGCTGACGATGAGCGTAGGCTCATATCTTTTAGGAAACATAAGCCACCCGCATTTATGGGGTCAAGGGACCCAAAGGAGGTCACTGCTTGGTTGAGGGGTATGGACAAGATTTTTCAAGTTATGAGATGCCAAGATCCGCAGAAGTTATTGTATTCGGTCTATATGCTGGAGGGTGATGCCCAGGAGTGGTGGGACAATGCGTCTCGCCCATTTGTTATTTAGGGTGAGGTCCTTACTTGGACTATGTTTGAAGGATTATTTCATGAAGAATATTTTCCCCGCGATGTTCGGGAGGCAAAGCAAGGAGAATTTGATAATTTGGTACAAGGAGTTATGACTGTGGATGCCTATGTGGCGAAATTTAATGAACTTGTCAAGTTTGCTAATTATGGAGGTACTCTACCTACTCCAGAATTCTTGTCAGCTAAATTTCAAAGAGGGCTGAGTGAGAAGATTGCTAAGAGGATGTCTAATACGGCGGTGAGAAACTTTGCTGATTTGGTGACCCAATGTAAGAGGGTCGAGACTGTTTATGGGAGGTATCCGAAATCTGAGTCGGCAAAAGAGCAAGATGTTAAGAGGACACCTGGTCCTTCAGGTAATACTAACAGAGGAGGTTTTAATAATAATAATAGAGGTAGGGGGTTGCATGTAAGGCAGCCTCCTGGTCAGTTCAAGAGGGGTGGAAATACTGGTGGTGGTGGTGCTGCGAACAGATATCCTACCCCACAATGTGGGAAGTGTGGTAAATACCACAAGGGTGTGTGTGGTGCTGATCCGTCGGCTTGTTATAAATGTGGTCGGAATGGCCACTTTGCTAGAAATTGTCCGTCTTCTTCGGGGCAGGCTGCGAATCTGCAGGCCTTGCCGCCAGCTACTACTACTGCTGCTCCTATTGCTGTTGTTCCTACTGTGGGACGAGTTTATACTACAAATGCACAACGTACTGAAAAGGCTCCGAATTTGGTTAAAGGTATAATTTTTCTCTCTAATGTTGATTTATCTGTGTTGTTTGATTCGGGAGCTACACATTCATTTGTGGCGGACTATGTGGCTAAGGCGCTGGACTTAAAGGTAACACGGATGGTTCCTCCGATGCGTATTACTACTGCTACCGGCGAGGTTAGTGAGTCGTCTTGGATTTGTGAAGATGTAAAGTTCACTTATTTAGGCAGGGGTTACACCATTGATTTAATTATCTTACCCCTGGCCTCTGTCAATTTAATTTTGGGGATGGATTGGTTGTCTCGGAACTGCGCAATGATTGATTGTTGCGGGAAGAGGTTGTTGCTATCTCACGAGAGGCCGTCTGTTTGTCCGTCTCTGTATTTGTCTGTAAGTCAAACTGTGAAAGCCTTGAAGGCTGGAGATTTGGGTTACGTCCTGTTGGGCGGATTGGTGGGTGATAAAAAGGAAGAGATTTCTGCTATTCCAGTTGTAAATGAGTTTGAGGATGTATTTCCGGATGAGATACCGGAATTCCCACCTGAGAGAGAGATTGAATTCTCGATTGATTTATTGCCTGGTGTGGGGCCGATTTCCTTGGCTCCATACCGGATGTCGCCACTTGAGTTGGCTGAGTTGAAGAAACACATTGAAGAATTGTCCGCGAAGAATTTTATTAGGCCGAGTGTGTCTCCGTGGGGAGCACCGGTGATATTTGTAAAGAAAAAGGATGGTAGCATGAGATTGTGCACTGACTACCGACAGCTGAATAAAGTGACTATTAAGAACCGGTACCCATTACCGCGTATTGATGATTTATTAGATCAGTTGAGGGGTGCCTGTGTATTTTCAAAGATTGATCTCCGGTCCGGATATCACCAGATTCGGATTAAACCGGAGGATGTACCTAAAACAGCTTTCCGATCCAGATATGGACATTTTGAATATCAAGTGATTCCTTTCGGGCTTACTAATGCCCCGGCGGTGTTCATGGACTATATGAACCGCATTTTTAAACCGTATTTGGACCAGTTTGTAATTGTGTTCATTGATGACATTTTGATCTATTCTAAGAGTAAAGAGGAGCACATGGACCATTTGAGGACTGTGTTGCAGGTGTTGAAAGACAAGAAACTGTATGCTAAACCGTCTAAGTGTGAATTCTGGTTGTCTGAGGTGCAATTTTTGGGTCATGTTATTTCTGCAAGTGGTGTTGCAGTGGATCCAAGCAAGATTGAAGCGGTGAGTGACTGGGAACGACCCAAGACTGTGACTGAAATTAGAAGTTTTCTGGGGCTTGCTGGCTATTTATCGCCGATTTATACAGGGATTTTCTGCAATGGTTCTACCGTTGACTCGATTGACACGGAAGGATACTCCTTTTGTGTGGACCCAGGAATGTGAGGACTGTTTTCTGCTACTTAACGAGAAATTGACTACTGCTCCGGTGTTGACTCTACCTGATCCGGAGGGTGAGTTTGTGTTATATTGTGACGCTTCTAAGAAAGGTTTAGGGAGCGTATTGATGCAGGAAGGAAAAGTTATTGCATATGCGTCTAGGCATTTGAGGCCGCATGAAGAAAATTATCCGACGCACGACTTGGAGTTGGCTGCTATTGTGTTTGCCTTGAAAATTTGGAGGCATTTTCTGTATGGGATGAAATTTGCTGTGTTCAGCGACCATAAAAGCTTGAAATATTTATTTGATCAGAAGGAGCTGAATATGAGGCAGCGTAGATGGGTTGAATTCTTGAAGGATTATGATTTTGAGCTGAAATACCACCCGGGAAAGGCCAATGTTGTGGCCGATGCATTGAGTAGGAAGTCTGTTAATTTATCTCATATGATGATGTGGGACAATGAAGTGATTGAGCAATTCCGTGACATGAAAATAACGGATTTCTTTGCAGGAAGAATGTGTGATATGGAGTTGACTCGGATTGAGAACGAGCTGCACGAGAAAATTAAAGAGACTCAAATCAGAAATAAAAGTATAAAATATTTGAAAGGCCAGAGCGGCATATCTGTTAATGAACAGGGATTGTTATTATATCAGGGCAGGATTGTTGTGCCCAAGGAACTTGCAGAGGAAGTTATGACTGAGGCCCATAAGGGTCAATATGCTATCCACCCAGGTGCCACAAAAATGTACCAAGATTTGAAAGTTAAGTTCTGGTGGCCTGGTATGAAGAGGGATGTTGCCGAGTACGTGTCTAAGTGCTTGGTTTGTCAAAAAGTGAAAATAGAGCATCAGAAACTTGCTGGATTACTTCAGCCGCTGGATATACCTGAATGGAAATGGGAGAGTATTTCAATGGATTTTGTTGTGGGATTGCCGCGAACTCAAGCTGGTTATGATTCAATTTGGGTTATTGTGGACCGACTTACGAAGTCTGCACATTTTCTACCAGTACGAGTGGACTACACCACAGAGAAGTTGGCTACACTGTATGTAAAGGAGATTGTTAGACTCCATGGGATACCGATTAGCATTGTTAGCGATCGGGACCCGAAGTTTACTTCGCGATTTTGGGGAGCTTTGCAGCAGACTTTTGGCACTCAGCTCGACTGAGCACTGCTTATCACCCGCAGACTGATGGTCAGACTGAGAGGACCATACAGACACTTGAGGATATGCTGAGAGCTTGCACACTGGAACAGGATAATGCCTGGGATAGGTACTTACCATTGGTGGAATTTTCGTATAATAACAGTTTTCATTCCAGTCTGGGTATGGCACCATATGAGGTTTTATATGGCAGGAGGTGTCGTACGCCCACTTGTTGGACTGAGGTAGGCGATAAAGAAAGATTTGGTCCGGATTTTGTGCAGGAAACGACAGTGCAAATTGAAATGATCAGAGAGAAATTGAAACAGGCACAGAATCGGCAGAAAAGTTACTATGACAATAAGTATAGACCGCTGGAATTTGAGGAAGGTGACCATGTATTTGTACGTTTGTCGCCGGTCACAGGTGTTGGCCGTGCGTTGGGTGTGAGGAAGCTGAGTCCACGATTCATTGGGCCATATCAGATTATGAAAAGAGTAGGATTGGTGGCCTATCAGCTTGCCTTACCCCCACAGTTGTCTAATTTACATGATGTTTTTCATGTGTCGCAGTTGCGACGTTATGTTCCGGACGAATCACATGTGGTGATGCCGGATAATATTGAAATCAGGGAGAACTTGAAGACTCCCATTGGTCCTATTGCAGTTTTGGATCGCAGTGAAAAGCGATTGAGAAGTAAAGTGATTCCCATGCTGAAGATTCAGTGGGAAGGCCGCACACCTGAGGAGGCTACTTGGGAGCGGGAGGACGAGATTCTCCGGCTGTATCCTGAGTTAGTGAGCAGGTATGATTTAATTTTGCGGACAAAATTTCAAAAAGGTGGGGTGAATATAACACCTCATATATTTAAATGTGCATTTTAACATTATATTGGGAAATGAAAGTTGATGGATTATTGAAAATCCAAGGATTATGGCCAAAAGGGGCAAAAAGGGCAAAATGGTAATTTGCCAACCGTGTGTTAGGAGACTTAAATACTGAGTTAGAGATTTCAAATGACAAAAGTAATGCTGAAAATGGAATCAGGGCGAAAAATTGAGTAAATAGGCAAATTTGGGAAAAATTGATGAATAGTGATTTTTAGTGTTAAAATACTGTGGTGTGAGTGTACCGATAGGTGTGAAATTTTTATCAACGTTTTGGAGAAATAAAAATATGTCATGGACTGGAAAAATATGTAGATTAAGGATTTGTGATCGAAAATTTTATCGGAGTTAAAGTTAGATCGCGTGTGGGACCCGTGTGACCGAAGTCACTTGGCCCCACCTCCCTTTTCTTCTTCTTTTCCTTCTTTCTTTCCTCCATGCCCGTGCGCCCTCCTGTGAGAAAAGAAAGGAACCAAGAGCCATTCTCCACCATTTCTTCCCATTTCTTCGTTTCTCCACCGAATCGCTTGATTTTGGTGTTGAAATCTATCGTAAACAACCTTCCAAAGCCATTGGTAGCACTTAGAAGCCTTGAATCCATCTCTTTGGCCGCGTTTTAAGCAAAGTCAGATCCGACCCATGTGAGTTTTTGGAGATTTCTTGGAGTTTTGATCTTCAAATGGTTTAGTGAAGCCTTGGTGGTGATCATACAACACATTGTAAGTATATTTGTGGTCTTTTGATAGTTGATTTCTTAGATCTATGAATATGTGTTCAAACCTTTGATTTTAGATGTGTGATGATAGAGAGCCCAAATGCAAAAATGCTATTAGATGAAAAGGCCTTGGAATCACGTTTGTAAGCTAGAAATGCTATGTTAAATTTTGGTGAAAAATATAGGTTTTTAACTTAGAGGAATTTGAGGAATTTTGATGAAAAATGAGTTTTGGTGTAATTTGGATTTAATGATTGTTGTAGGGTGCCTCACACGGTTGGATTTGTGAAAAGTTGATTTGGAGCATACGTTTGGAACGGTGTTGCTCGTGTTAAGGTAAACTCTTGGAACTTGGGTTTAATCCCTAGTGAGCTCCACCACACCTAGAGGAAGGTTGTGGTTGGATTATGTGTTTATGACATGGTGTGATTGTGTGCTTGTATGCATATTACTTGTATTTTGTGAAAATTGTTTGGTCACTGGCCAGTTGACGTGTGTTGGTTTGGACATCCGCTGGGTTCGTCCTACGGGAGAATGCCAGTTGGAGATGCCATGGTGTTGACTCTGGGAGCGACATCAGGATGATCCAAGCGGGGGACGTCCGCCGGATAGGGCTCATGAGGAGTTCCGGTTGGGTATTGCCATGGAGTCTTCTCAACCATGGGAGAGGCGCCAGGACTGTCTCGGGAGTTATATGATGGAGTCCTTGAACATGAATCCATGAGTGGATGTTCTTGGGTGTCTCCAGGTGGATGGTGATATTGTTTTACTTGGCATGTCATATTATGTCATTTTGATACATTTTAGTGAGCCATGGAGTGGAGAGAGCCTCTAGCTCCATTGGTTTACTGAGATATATCCGTATATCTCACCCCGTGTTTGGGGGACCACATTTCAGGTCACTATGAGCCGGGAGGAGCTTCGGGCAAGAAGCCCGTATAGTGGACATTGGATTGGCATGCGGTGCATTGGGATTGCATGACATTTTGGAGGAGTTATGGAGTGCACATAGCATACCATTAGTATTTTGAGACTTAGGTCATGAACATATTGCATGATGTTATATCCATGCTTTTGTTAGTGTTCATGATTGTATGCTAAGTCTTGTTTATGGTTTATTATTCATGGCATGGATAACTGTATATTTTGAGTGAGCATGGGACTTTTCCATTGCCACATTCATAGCCTTGAAGTCTTGAGGAGTATTGTTGTAAAAATGGTCCATAGTTGCATGTAAATGGCCATTATTTGAGAACCTTGTAAATGATGTTAAATCTAAGGAAAATGCATGATGGAAGGGCCTAGAGCCAACATTAGGACATGATTATGTGTTATGTGGAGTACCAAGGGGTTAGGGATGGATCACACACCCTTTTAGGGGCTCAAAACTGCTGTAATCTGTCATTTTGCTGCATAGTAATCGATTACCCAAGCATGGTAATCGATTACCATGCAACAGGGGACGAAAAATTAGCTACTGTCTGCACTGGTAATCGATTACTGGCCTTTGGTAATCGATTACCATGTGAGGTAATCGATTACCCAAAGCTGGTAATCGATTACCAGAACAGAGGAATTGAAAAATTGGCTACTGCCTCATTTTTGACAGGTGGTAATCGATTACCACCCACTGGTAATCGATTACCACAGTGTAAATTTCGAAAATTCAGGTTTTTCTAGACTAAAAGAAAGGGGCTTAACTTGACGGGTAGAACTCCAAATGATACGTGGTTTGAAACCACGCGTAGATAACGTAAAGGACTATAACTTGGTAAATGTTGAGGATAAGATGGTGAGTTTAAATGAATTGAATAAAAGGGAAGATTTATGATGTTAGCAAAGATGTATGCTTCCGCAAATTGCTTTTACAATTATAGTGTGGTTTTAATTGATTACGGAAAATGTTTTGATATAAAAGAAAAGGAATATGTTAAAAGAAAAATTTGCCCGTAATTTAATTAATCCAATTACTGTGATTGTAACTGCGCTTAATATCATAATCAATGTTAACAATACCGGTGTACAACGGGCTGTTACAACTGTCAAAGGATCTTTGCAGGTCCGAAAAAGAATCTGTGATAGAGAGGTGTATTTTATAAAATTTGTATCAGCAAGTGAAATAAAGTGAAATAATCACGACATTCGTTAAGTCTCTGGTCGACCCAAATGTACGATGTTGATTTATTCGTATGAGATGTCCACGTTTTTTATTCATTGAAATGACTGTTGTTGGTTGTTATTTATTACAGGATGAAACAACTTTCGATAATGCTCAAGAAAATGAAATTGTATCATCAGAACCAGAAAAGGCTGAGGTAATCCATCATTTGAATTTAAGTGAGATGTTATCAATAATATGTTTGATTACTTCGTTGTCTAACATGTGTACTTAACGTAATCTTTTTATTTTGACCTGTTATAGTGCTGATGTTGGTATTTTCTTTTGTTGTAATAATGGTTTTGGAAATCGTCCAATATAATTCAAAGCTTAATTTGGGGACCATCTGTCATCAAAAAACTGCATCTGATCTACTGTTTACTCAACGTAGGAATTAATTAAATCTCAGGCCTAATGACTGTTGCTTAATTTGAGGAATAATGGTTTTGGAAATCGTCCAATATAATTAAAAGCTTAATTTGGGGACCATCTGTCATCAAAATGCTACATCTAATCTTTTCTTTGATTTAATTCGAAATTTGGAAACAAATTAAATGAAAATTTATGTAAACAACTTTTGGTGGCAGACAACTCGTTCAATGTCCCACTCAATTCTACATTAGAATTTCCAAATTAATAATAACTCAACTCTTCTAAATTTCAAATTTATGTTTAAATTTGAATTTGAATTTTTTACTTTATAATGGTGGGAAAATTTTTTGTGGCAGACAACTCATTTAATGTCCCACTATATTTATTTTGTTGTATATCATGAGTAAAAAAGACCTCTACTTTCTTTGTTGTATATCCCACTATTTTTTGCATGGATAATTGTTAGCTCTATTAATGCTGCATTAAAAAAACAAATACATTAAAAAAATATTGTAAAATAACAAAATTATTTGTATTGTAATATAAATTTGAAATTTGGAAATAAATTAAATGGAAAATTATGTGAATAATTTTTGGTGACACACAACTCATTCAATGTCCCACTGCATTCTACATTGAAATTTCTAAATTAATAATAACTCAACTCTTCTAAATTTCAAATTTATGTTTTTAGAACTATTTTTCAGAACACCCATTACCAAACAAGTTTTTTTATTTTTAAAAACAAAAAACTATTTTACAAATCAGTTATCAAACAGGCCCTATATAAACCCTTCCCAGTCCAAGAAAAATCACCGATTGAAATTTGAAACAAAAAGGTTACATATCACATGTGTCGTATGGATCTACTTTCGAGGCTGCACAAAAAATAAGTCACCTATTTTTTGCAGACCATTGTATAATTTTCTCCAAGATTTCGTCTAGGATAATCATGTGGTTGGTATTGGTACTTGGTAATAGTCTAAACTTGTGGGAGAGCTTTTGGGCAAATGGGTAAATTTTTAAAAGTCTATTTTATTTAGTGCAAATGTGACTAGTGATGTGAGTGCACAAATTTTACACACTAGCCAGGTCCATATTATTATTTTCCTTGTAATTTTTGTTGGATTTCTCGGTATCCTAATTTTTTTAAGCCATCCATATTTCTTAATAATTAACCTATTTCTTTAATAAAATCTACTAACAATTATATACAATACGGAAAGAATCTTTGCAAAGAACCCGACCGTTAAATTAGGAAATTAAGTTAATTAAATGTGGAGTTTTATTTTAATGGAATTTATGACTCATAAGGTTAGCAGTTATGAAATTTATGAGTCATAGGGTAGCAATTATGCAATTTATGAGTCATAGGGTAGCAGTTATGGAATTTATGAGTCATAAGGTTAGCAGTTATGGGATTTATGAGTCATAAGGTTAACAATTATGGAGTTTAAGAGTCAGTCGTTATTTTTTTGTAATTAAGTTGTGTTTTAATTGTGTTTATGGCTATTTAGAGTTGCAATTTTAGAAATTCAAATTTTAGCATACAATATATCATTTGAAAAATGGAGAGAATTGAGAAGGCTTAAATAATTATAATTAGATCTTTTCTTATATCATGTGAATAAAATAAATTAATGCCTGAAAGAATAGCTCTAATAGCATGATTAGCATCTCTACATGTTGCTTTCGGAACCAAATAAAAACAGAGGAAGAAGCAATTGTACAACTCATTACCAGATAAAAAGAAAAGAAAATAAAAATAAGTAACAATGTGATATATAATATTCAAAGAAAAAAAAAGTGAGTGTAGTTAACGCCAAGCAGATGCGACGGTAATAGTTCTTCCCATCCACCCAAAGCAAATTCCACCATTCTCTTATTTCACCGTGACTCGATTTTCATGACCGAGTCGCGCTTTGATTGACTCGGCCACCCTCTGACCCCCGGTTTCAACTTGAAATCCGCCATGCACATGCGGGCAAGCAATCAAGTCTTGTATTGCCTCCGAGTACCATTCAGAGTTGTTAATCACAGAAACTGCATCACCTTCCTCATCATCATTGTCTTCCAAAAGCTGTTTTTCCAACTCCTGCAGACGATGGTCCATCACCTTCTTCTCTTGTTCATGGGATGTTATGCAATCCGTGAATCCTTGATCCGAATTCCCGGTGGGGTTCGAAGCCTGCCCCAAACTGGTGAGGATCTCCGTCGCAGCATCTAATTTCTCTTCGGAAATCGTCGATGCGGCCTCCATTAACGATAGCTTGGGACAGCTCGAAGCAGGGGGAGCCACAAAGGAAAAAGATGAGTTCGATGACGTTGTGGACGAAGTGGGCGAGAACGAAACGGGTACGGGTTTCTCGGTCTGAGTCTGCCCAGGAGAAATCAAGTCTTGTATTGCCTCCGAGTACCATTCAGAGTTGGTATTCACAGAAACTGTGTAAGAACCTCCACCGCTAATTAAGATAATTAATGAATTAATTGTGATAATTAGGAAATAATTCCATAATTGACCCTAATAATTATTATGAGGCTTTAATAATTATATTTAGTGGGTAAGAATGATGAAAGTCGTTTTTCGGAAGAAAAGTGCAGATACCGGTTCTGCTAGTCGGTATTAATGCGTACCGAAAAAGTATCCCGGAAAATTATTATAAGTGCATGATAATTACTAGAATAATATGTAGGACTTGTAAAACGAGTTTCAAGTCAAAATAATGAAATCTGATGCCAGAACTGATACTGGCTATGGAAAAGCGCGTACCGAAAAGGTGCTCAGAAAAATAATATAAAAATATGATAATTCTTGTAAAATCGAGTAGGTTAAGATTCCAAAGTTTGGGATTAAAATACTAAGTGTAGCAATTAAAGCTAATACTGTGTGTTTTAATGTTTTGGCTATAAATAGGCCATTTAAGGCACAAAACCCTAGGTGGCTATTATTCTCTACGTAGAGGGTGGCTGCTTAGTTTTCTTAAACACTATTTCATGGCTTCTTCTCCAAGTTTTGAGCTTTGAGGCCATTTCTTTTACCATTTCTTCTCCTAAACACTTGTGGTGAGTGAGAGTGAGCATTGGGAGGGTGTTGGTGGCCTTGCTTCTGAGTGTTGGGGCTGTGTTGGGGTTGCTAAAGGGGCTGAGTTGGTGGTTTGTAGTGTTGGGGCCTTCTTCTTGGCTTGTGAGCTTCAAAGTGTCAACCTTTGTGTAGAAAGGACCCACCTTGTTGTGCATTTTCGTGCACCCTTACAAGTCTGAAACTTGGAGTTGGTTGTGAGCTCCAAGAGCACCTCCACTTTCTGTTTCAAGCCTTTGGTGAGTTGTACCAACCTTGATCATGTGTTTTAATGGGTTAAATGTGTCATCTTTGCATGTAAATGGGTTAAGTAAGTAACCAACTATTATGTTAACCTAAGAGGGTATAAAAATGCATGCTTTAACGTGTTGAAGTGTTAAAAATGGAACCTTGGAAGGATATCTTCGCGAAATGCAGAAACTGCATTCTGTCGCGAAATATCCGGATATTTCGAGTGAGATATCCGGATATTGGATATCCTGATATTTCGAGTGAGATATCCGGATATTGAATATCCTGATATTTTGAGGGCGATATCCTGATATGGGATATCCTGATATTTTGAGTGAGATATCCGGATATTGGATATCCTGATATTTCGAGTGAGATATCCGGATATTGGATATCCTGATATTCTGAGGGAGATATCCGGATATTGGATATCCTGATATTTCGAGTGAGATATCCGGATATTGGATATCCTGATATTTTGAGGGAGATATCCGGATATGGGATATCCTGATATTTCGAGTACGATATCCTGATACGGGATATCCTGATATTTCCAATGAGATATCCGGATATTCTGGGATTTCGAAGAACAGTAGCTTTACTGTGCATATAGTAAGCAATTGGGGGTTTGTGGACCCTAGATTAAGGAAGTTGGGCTTCTGTAATTAATGAACTAAGTTAGAATCAAGCGATTAAGGGCTTATGGCTTGTATGGAGCCTTAAGACGTAAAACGTAAAGGAAAGGCGTTGTCTTTAAGTTGTACGCTTGAGATGCATGATTATTGATATAGTATTGGTCCATAACAGATTGTGATTCTGCGGTGTTTGGACTTTGAGCTGTGGACTCTTGGCTTTGGGTGTTAGCCTGCAAGGTAAGCTT
>JAVKPL010005992.1:0-25563 GCA_032173675.1 Gastrolobium villosum | reverse complement strand
TCCAAAAACTTCATAAAATCAATTTCTTTTGCATCTATTTTATTCATCCATTTTCGACGGAATTCATTTTCCGTCCATTAACCGTCGAAAAACTTCACAAAATCAATTTCTTTTGCATTTATTTTATTCATCAGTTTTCGACGGAATCCATTTTCCGTCGAAAAACTTCACAAAATCAATCCTTTTGCATTTATTTTATTCATCAGTTTTCGACGAAATTCTTTTTCCGTCGAAAAACTTCACAAAGTCGATTTCTTTTGCATTTATTTTATTCATCCATTTTCGACGGAATACATTTTCCGTCAAAAATCTTCGATGGAATCCCTTTTCCGTCGAAAAACATCACAAAGTCAATTTCTTTTGCATTTATTTTATTCATCAGTTTTCGACAGAATCCATTTTCCATCGAAAAAATTCACAATATCAATTTCTTTTGCATTTATTTTATTCATCCATTTTCGACGGAATCCATTTTCCGTCAAAAAACTTCACAAAATCAATTTCTTTTGAATTTATTTTATTCATCTATTTTCGACAGAAAACATTTTCCGTCCAAATTCTTCGACGGAATCCATTTTCCGACGAAAAACTTCACAAAATCAATTTCTTTTGCATTTATTTTATTCATCCATTTTCGACGGAATCTGTTTTCCGTCAAAAAACTTCACAATATCAATTTCTTTTGCATTTATTTTATTCATCCATTTTCGACGGAATCCGTTTTCCGTCCAAAAACTTCACAAAATCAATTTCTTTTGCAATTATTTTATTCATCCGTTTTCGACGGAATCAATTTTTCATCGAAACACCCCACAAAATCAATTTCTTTTGCATTTATTTTATTCATCAGTTTTCGACCAAATTCATTTTCCGTCGAAAAACTTCACAAAATGAATTTCTTTTGCAATTTATTTTATTCGTCCGTTTTCGATGGAATTCGTTTTCGGTCAAAAATCTTCACAAAATCAATTTCTTTTGCATTTATTTTATTCATCCATTTTCGACGGAATCCATTTTCCGTCAAAAAACATCACAAAATCAATTCCTTTTGAATTTATTTTATTCATCCATTTTCGACGGAAGACATTTTCCGTCCAAAATCTTCGACGGAATCCGTTTTCCGTCCAAAAACTTCACAAAATCAATTTCTTTTCAATTTATTTTATTCATCCGTTTTCGACGGAATCCATTTTTCATCGAAAAACCCCACAAAATCAATTTCTTTTGCATTTATTTTATTCATCCATTTGCGACGGAATCTGTTTTCCGTCAAAAAACTTCACAATATCAATTTCTTTTGCATTTATTTTATTCATCCATTTTCGACGGAATCCGTTTTCCGTCCAAAAACTTTACAAAATCAATTTCTTTTCAATTTATTTTATTCATCCGTTTTCGACGGAATCCATTTTTCATCGAAAAACCACACAAAATCAATTTCTTTTGCATTTATTTTATTCATCAGTTTTCGACGTAATTCATTTTCCGTCGAAAAACTTCACAAAATGAATTTCTTTTGCAATTTATTTATTCATCCGTTTTCGATGGAATTAGTTTTCGGTCAAAAATCTTCACAAAATCAATTTCTTTTTCATTTATTTTATTCATCCATTTTCGACGGAATCCATTTTCCGTCAGAAAACTTCACAAAATCAATTTCTTTTGAATTTATTTTATTCATCCATTTTCGACGGAAGACATTTTCCGTCCAAAATCTTCGACGGAATCCATTTCCGTCGAAAAACTTCACAAAATAAATTTCTTTTGCATTTATTTTTTTCATCCGTTTTCGACGGAATCCATTTTCCGTCGAAATACTTCACAAAATCAATTTCTTTTGCATTTATTTTATTCATCTGTTTTCGACGGAATCCATTTTCCATCGAAAAACTTCACAAAATCAAATTCTTTTGCCATTATTTTATTTATCAGTTTTCCACGGAATTCATTTTCCGTCGAAAAATTTCACAAAATGAATTTATTTTGCAATTTATTTTATTCATCCATTTTCGACGGAATTCGATTTCCGTCAAAAATCTTCGACGAAATCCATTTTCGTCGAAAAACTTCACAAAATCAATTTCTTTTGCATTTATTTTATTCATCCATTTTCGACGGAATCCGTTTTCCGTCCAAAAACTTCATAAAATCAATTTCTTTTGCATTTATTTTATTCATCCATTTTCGATGGAATTCATTTTCCGTCAAAAATCTTCGACGGAATCCATTAACCGTCGAAAAACTTCACAAAATCAATTTCTTTTGCATTTATTTTAATCATCAGTTTTCGACGGAATCCATTTTCCGTCGAAAAACTTCACAAAATCAATTTCTTTTGCATTTATTTTATTCATTAGTTTTCGACGAAATTCTTTTTCCGTCGAAAAACTTCACAAAGTCGATTTCTTTTGCATTTATTTTATTCATCCGTTTTCGACAGGATATACATTATCCGTCAAAAATCTTCGATGGAATCCCTTTTCCGTCGAAAAACATCACAAAGTCAATTTCTTTTGCATTTATTTTATTCATCAGTTTTCGACAGAATCCATTTTCCATCGAAAAAATTCACAATATCAATTTCTTTTGCATTTATTTTATTCATCCATTTTCGACGGAATCCATTTTCCGTCAAAAAACTTCACAAAATCAATTTCTTTTGAATTTATTTTATTCATCCATTTTCGACAGAAGACATTTTCCGTCCAAATTCTTCGACGGAATCCATTTTCCGACGAAAAACTTCACAAAATCAATTTCTTTTGCATTTATTTTATTCATCCATTTTCGACGGAATCTGTTTTCCGTTAAAAAACTTCACAATATCAATTTCTTTTGCAATTATTTTATTTATCCATTTTTGATGGAATCCGTTTTCCGTCCAAAAACTTCACAAAATCAATTTCTTTTGCATTTATTTTATTCATCCGTTTTCGACGGAATCCATTTTTCATCGAAAAACCCCACAAAATCAATTTCTTTTGCATTTATTTTATTCAACAGTTTTCGACGAAATTCATTTTCCGTCGAAAAACTTCACAAAATGAATTACTTTTGCAATTTATTTTATTCATCCGTTTTCGATGGAATTCGTTTTCGGTCAAAAATCTTCACAAAATGAATTTCTTTTGCATTTATTTTATTCATCCATTTTCGACGGAATCCATTTTCCGTCCAAAAACTTCGCAAAATCAATATCTTTTGAATTTATTTTATTCATCCATTTTCGACGGAAGACATTTTCCGTCCAAAATCTTCGACGGAATCCATTTTCCGTCAAAAAACTTCACAAAATCAATTTCTTTTGCATTTATTTAATTCATCAGTTTTCGACGAAATCCATTTTCCATTGAAAAACTCCACAAAATCAAATTCTTTTGCATTTATTTTATTCATCAATTTTCGATGGAATCCATTTTCCGTCAAAAAACTTCACAAAATCGATTTCTTTTACATTTACTTTATTCATCCATTTTCGACGGAATTCATTTTCCATCAAAAATCTTCGACGGAATCCATTTTCCTCGAAAAACTTCACAAAATCTATTTCTTTTGCATTTATTTTAGTCTTGAGTTTTCGACGGAATCCATTTTCCGTCGAAAAACATCACAAAATCAATTTCTTTTGCATTTATTTTATTCATCAGTTTTCGACGAAATTCTTTTTCCGTCGAAAAACTTCACAAAATGAATTTCTTTTGCAATTTATTTTATTCATCCATTTTCGACGGAATTCGTTTTCCGTCAAAAATCTTCGATGAAATCCATTTTTGTAACATCCCACATAATTAGTTAAATACATAGGTGTTAAAATGAGATAGATGCATGTGTATGTTTGATGGCTTGCGAATTGTTTGACCTTATCCTTGGATGAGACTAAGGTAAGTATTTAAATTAAATCATAGGAGGGTGCATATGTAGGCATGTGAAATTTATTAAATTCATATGAGTAATTTGAGTGTGTGTTAGAAGGCTTTAGTGTTTATTGGACTTTGGAAGTGGGCTAGTGTGTGTGGACTTGTCAATATTGGACTTGTGTGATTGGGTTCTTTTTGTGTGTGGCCATTGGCCCAAGGAGGCTTTTGGATCCATCTTGTTCAGCCCAAAGTTGTACCCAATATTACCTCCCCTAAGCCTTGTCCAACTAGGGTGTCTTGTGTATCAAGGAACAACCACATGGCTAGGTGTATCATTCCACTCTTTTCTTGCGCATAAAAGGATGGATAGGACTTAGAAAAAAATCTGCCTACTTTTCCCTTGCATGACCGCCACATCACCTTGCATGTGCAACATTTGATTTCAACTTCATTGCATGAAAGACACATGTACACCTTAGCACTATTTTGGGCTGCATTCTTCTTCTTTTAGGCGCACATGGAGGTGTCTTGGAGCAGATTTTTATGACACAAAATCTGCCTTTGAGTGTTGACTTGGAGAACCACCTTACACCTTCCATCATGAGGCTGAATTGTGCAGATTTTTGCATGCTTTTGGCAGTCCATCATGAGCCAAATCTGTCCTTGCTTCCTCTTGCAACCAAAGAAGGATTTTGGGGCTGCATCTCCCTCATCACATGTGCGCACAAGAGCACCCCCAAAGCAGATTTTTGGCTGCCACAAAGCTGTCTTGCTTGTGGACTTAGTGAACCTCCTAGCATGTGCTCATGATGCACCTCCTTTCCACTCCATCTTATGCGCCTAGCTTGCTTGTTGGTGTTTAAAATTCTGACTTGATAGCACTTATTCAGATCTGAATCCTCTCCTCACTCCTTGCATGTGCATAGTGTATATTAGAAGCAACCCCTTGCTTGTTTTGACCATGTGTGCAGTCCCATTCTTGCAAGAAAACAGATTTTGCCATAATGTTCATCATTGCAACCTTCCCTCACCTTCTCTTTAAGTCTTGCGCACAAGAGGGGGCTGTCTCCATTTTCATGTGCAGCCAACTTCTTCCCCTCTCCCTCACACTCTAAGCTGAACATTGCAAGAACCATAGGAGAAAGAAAAACTTTGCTAAGACAACTCACCTTCCCTCACTGTCCAGCCTTGTCCTCAACCTTGAAGCTGTCCAAGTTTGTTCCTCCTCACCATTTATGCGCATAGATCATCCTAGGAAGTGGGGACTTGTTGTGAAGTAGAGCTAGAAAGGTGTGGTGTGTGAGCAAGAAGTGTGTGCTACAAGAGGTAAGCCTTGAACTTAGACCTCTTCATGGTGTGTAATCATGTGTGTTCTTGAATGTCTATTTGAATATGTTTTGGATTCTTGAATGAGTATGGTAAAGGAATAAGGATGGAGCTATTTTATGAGGATTTGTATGCATGAAAGTCTCATGGTTATGCTTAAGATATATGCCACTGTTTTTGTATGAATATGCCACTGTTTTGAGGAATATATATGCCACTGTTTTTGTATGCATATGCCACTGTTTCAGTTTTACAAGAGCACCATCTTGATGCCACTGTTTTGTATTAAAGTGCCACTGTTTTGAGGATGCATATACCACTGTTTCGGTTTCACAAGACCACCATTTTGATGCCACTGTTTCTGCACACATATGCCACTGTTTTAGTGCTTCACATGCCACTGTTTCTGCATAAAATGCTCACTGTTTTAGTCCATTATGTGCCACTGTTTCTGCCCAAAATGCTCACTGTTTTAGTCCATTATGTGCCACTGTTTCTGCATAAAATGCTCACTATTTTAATGCCACATATGTCACTGTTTTGCACCAAAAACACTCACTGTTTTAGTACTTAATGAGCCACTGTTTCTGCATAAAATAACCATCATCTTGATGTCCAAACACTACCCTTTATGCCACTATGCATATACCACTGTTTCGGTTTCACAAGACCACCATTTTGATGCCACTATTTCTGCACACATATGCCACTGTTTTAGTGCTTCACATGCCACTGTTTCTGCATAAAATGCTCACTGTTTTAGTCCATTATGTGCCACTGTTTCTGCCCAAAATGCTCACTGTTTTAGTCCATTATGTGCCACTGTTTCTGCATAAAATGCTCACTGTTTTAATGCCACATATGTCACTGTTTTGCACCAAAAACACTCACTGTTTTAGTACTTAATGAGCCACTGTTTCTGCATAAAATAACCATCATCTTGATGTCCAAACACTACCCTTTATGCCACTGTATTGGTGTCTAAATACTCCCATTTTGCCACTGTTTTGATGATCAAGAATCACTATTTATGCCACTGTTTTAATGTCTAAAAATCATGATTTATATCACTGTTTTGGATGCTCAAATGTATCATTCATGCCACTGTTTTAATGTTCAAAAACCACTCCCTTTGCCACTGTTTTTGATGTGCAAATATCACCACTAATGTCACTGTTTTAATGCTTAAATGTTACCATTCATGCCACTGTTTTGATGCACAAATAACACTACTTATGCCACTGTTTTGAGGTTCAAATGCCATTGACTATGTCACTGTTTTAACATTCAAATGCCACTGTCTAACGCCACTGTTCTGCCACTGTTTTGAGGTCCAAAATGTCACTGTTTCTGTTTTAAAATGGTCACTGTTTCTGCTGTAAGGTGTTACTATTTTTCTGCTGTAAAACGTCACTGTTTCTGTCCACTGTTTTTAAGCAAAACGTCACTGTTTTCTGCTCACTGTCTTAAAGAACAACTCACTGTTTCTGCTCACTGTTTTAAGCACAAACGTCACTGTTTTCTGCTGTAAAAACGCTGCTGTATGCTCACTGTTTTTCTGCTGTAAAACACTGCTGTATGCTCACTGTTTTCCACTGTAAAACGCTACTGTATGCTCACTGTTTCTGCTGTAAATCGCCGCTGTAAATGATTGGTTGTAATTGATTTAGGTGCGCTTAAGAAGTGAGATACTTCGCTGGTATTGTTTAAGGCACACAAGGTAAGTGTCAGGCGATATTACCTAATGTGACTATTAACTACTGGTATAAAATTGTGACATGATGCTCCATATTCCGTAAAAGTATTATGTTCCTTATGATGAAAGGAAACTGCCAAAAAATGTGCCGTGATGGCTATATGTTAATGAGGTAAAGACGTTATGGGGCAGCATAACGCATATGAAAAGTATATGTGCCGTGATGGCTATATGAAAGGTATATAAGCATGCATCTTACATCATACCGCATTTTTACGCTTTGTGTGTGAAAGCATAGCATGACATGCATGTATCAAGATCATATAGGCCTTGTTTTAGAATAGTTATGTACAGGACCATGTGTTTGAGCAAGCATCATATAGGCATCCCCAAGGTACCGGGGTATGGGACACTTGGCATCAGTCCGCATAGGCCCACAGTTGGAATCCACATGGAGCTCAGGTGCCAAGGGATATTTGATTCCACTGTGAAGTGCGCGCACGACGGTGCTAAAAGCGCAAAGGAAAGGCGTTATATACGCAATATATGAATATGATGAAAAGGAAAGGCGTTATATGCGCTATATATATGAATATGATGAAAAGGAAAAAGGAAAAGGAACAAGGATATGTTGAAGTGACTGTTTATGATTTTGTGCCTAGTTAATACTGTTATATTACTGGTTTTGTTGCCACACTACTGGGATTATTCTCACCCCTTCGGGGCTGCTATTTTTCCAAAATGGCAGGAGGACGTAAAAGCATTTGAAGGAGTGATGTTTTGCTGTTGCTTGCTGATGCATGGATTATCACTGTTGCTGTTTGATTGATTGGATGACTGTAATGTTTAATATTTTGGTAGTCTTGGATGACTGTAGACCTTATCATCTTTATTTTATCTTGAACTTTTATGAACAGCGGCTATTTTGGAAAACGTTTGTGAAAGGAAATTTTTAAAAGACTTAAGTGCTGAAATTTTTACAGTGCACCTTACGGGTGGGGTTTTCATGAGCAAACGAACTCCGATTTACTATTATTTTATATGCACGCGAAGCCCTCAACGTGCTCTTTCTAAATCACTTGAAATATTTTTTATTGTCCAAACAGAAGTTATAAGAACTATTGAAACGTCTTACGGGTTTGTATATTGCTATGAGAATTTTCCTTAGCTCATGTGACGTTAACGACTCTAATTCCGCTTAGCAAACGACTCTCTTGGATGCATACAAGGGAGGGCGCTACAATTTTCGTCGAAAAACTTCACAAAATCAATTTCTTTTGCATTTATTTTATTCATCCATTTTCGACGGAATCCGTTTTCCGTCCAAAAACTTCATAAAATCAATTTCTTTTGCATCTATTTTATTCATCCATTTTCGACGGAATTCATTTTCCATCAAAAATCTTCTTCGAAACCCATTTTCCGTCGAAAAACTTCACAAAATCAATTTCTTTTGCAATTATTTTATTCATCAGTTTTCAACGGAATTCGTTTTCCGTCGAAAAACTTCACAAAATTAATTTATTTTGCAATTTATTTTATTCATCCATTTTCGACGGCATTCGATTTCCGTCAAAAATCTTCGACGAAATCCATTTTCGTCGAAAAACTTCACAAAATCAATTTCTTTTGCATTTATTTTATTCATCCATTTTCGACGGAATCCGTTTTCCGTCCAAAAACTTCATAAAATCAATTTCTTTTGCATCTATTTTATTCATCCATTTTCGACGGAATTCATTTTCCGTCAAAAATCTTCGACGGAATCCATTAACCGTCGAAAAACTTCACAAAATCAATTTCTTTTGCATTTATTTTATTCATCAGTTTTCGACGGAATCCATTTTCCGTCGAAAAACTTCACAAAATCAATTCTTTTGCATTTATTTTATTCATCAGTTTTCGACGAAATTCTTTTTCCGTCGAAAAACTTCACAAAGTCGATTTCTTTTGCATTTATTTTATTCATCCGTTTTCGACGGAATACATTTTCCGTCAAAAATCTTCGATGGAATCCCTTTTCCGTCGAAAAACATCACAAAGTCAATTTCTTTTGCATTTATTTTATTCATCAGTTTTCGACAGAATCCATTTTCCATCGAAAAAATTCACAATATCAATTTCTTTTGCATTTATTTTATTCATCCATTTTCGACGGAATCCATTTTCCGTCAAAAAACTTCACAAAATCAATTTCTTTTGAATTTATTTTATTCATCTATTTTCGACATAAAACATTTTCCGTCCAAATTCTTCGACGGAATCCATTTTCCGACGAAAAACTTCACAAAATCAATTTCTTTTGCATTTATTTTATTCATCAGTTTTCGACGGAATCCATTTTCCGTCGAAAAACTTCACAAAATCAATTTCTTTTGAATTTATTTTATTCATCTATTTTCGACATAAAACATTTTCCGTTTTCTTCGACGGAATCCATTTTCCGACGAAAAACTTCACAAAATCAATTTCTTTTGTATTTATTTTAGTCATCCGTTTTCGACGGAATTCATTTTCCGTTACAAAATCTTCGACGGAATCCATTTTCCGTCGAAAAACTTCACAAAATCAATTTCTTTTGCATTTATTTTAATCATCAGTTTTCGACGGAATCCCTTTTCCGTCGAAAAACATCACAAAGTCAATTTCTTTTGCATTTATTTTATTCATCAGTTTTCGACAGAATCCATTTTCCATCGAAAAAATTCACAATATCAATTTCTTTTGCATTTATTTTATTCATCCATTTTCGACGGAATCCATTTTCCGTCAAAAAACATCACAAAATCAATTTCTTTTGCATTTATTTTATTCATCCATTTTCGACGGAATCCACGGAATCCATTTTCCGACGAAAAACTTCACAAAATCAATTTCTTTTGCATTTATTTTATTCATCCATTTTCGACGGAATCTGTTTTCCGTTAAAAAACTTCACAATATCAATTTCTTTTGCAATTATTTTATTTATCCATTTTGATGGAATCCGTTTTCCGTCCAATAACTTCACAAAATCAATTTCTTTTGCATTTATTTTATTCATCCGTTTTCGACGGAATCCATTTTTCATCGAAAAACCCCACAAAATCAATTTCTTTTGCATTTATTTTATTCAACAGTTTTCGACGAAATTCATTTTCCGTCGAAAAACTTCACAAAATGAATTTCTTTTGCAATTTATTTTATTCATCCGTTTTCGATGGAATTCGTTTTCGGTCAAAAATCTTCACAAAATCAATTTCTTTTGCATTTATTTTATTCATCCATTTTCGACGGAATCCATTTTCCGTCCAAAAACTTCACAAAATCAATATCTTTTGAATTTATTTTATTCATCCATTTTCGACGGAAGACATTTTCCGTCCAAAATCTTCGACGGAATCCATTTTCCGTCAAAAAACTTCACAAAATCAATTTCTTTTGCATTTATTTAATTCATCAGTTTTCGACGAAATCCATTTTCCATTGAAAAACTCCACAAAATCAAATTCTTTTGCATTTATTTTATTCATCAATTTTCGATGGAATCCATTTTCCGTCAAAAAACTTCACAAAATCGATTTCTTTTACATTTACTTTATTCATCCATTTTCGACGGAATTCATTTTCCATCAAAAATCTTCGACGGAATCCATTTTCCTCGAAAAACTTCACAAAATCTATTTCTTTTGCATTTATTTTAGTCTTGAGTTTTCGACGGAATCCATTTTCCGTCGAAAAACATCACAAAATCAATTTCTTTTGCATTTATTTTATTCATCAGTTTTCGACGAAATTCTTTTTCCGTCGAAAAACTTCACAAAATGAATTTCTTTTGCAATTTATTTTATTCATCCATTTTCGACGGAATTCGTTTTCCGTCAAAAATCTTCGATGAAATCCATTTTCGTCGAAAAACCTCACAAAATGAATTTCTTTTGCATTTGTTTTATTCATCAGTTTTCGACGGAATCCATTTTCCATCGAAAAACTTAATAAAATCAATTTCTTTTGCATTTATTTTATTCATCAGTTTTCGACGGAATTCGTTTTCTGTCGAAAAACTTCACAAAACGAATTTCATTTGCAATTTATTTTATTTATCCGTTTTCGACGGAATTCGTTTTCCGTCAAAAATCTTTGACGAAATCCATTTTCGTCGAAAAACTTCACAAAATCAATTTCTTTTGCATTTATTTTTTTATCCGTTTTCGACGGAATCCTTTTTCCGTCGTAGGAATCCATTTTCCGTCGAAATACTTCACAAAATCAATTTATTTTGCATTTAATTTATTCATCTGTTTTCGACGGAATCCATTTTCCATCGAAAAACATCACAAAATCAATTTCTTTTGCAATTATTTTATTCATCAGTTTTTAACGGATTTCGTTTTCCATCGAAAAACTTCACAAAATGAATTTATTTTGCAATTTATTTTATTCATCCATTTTCGACGAAATTTGATTTCCGTCAAAAATCTTCGACGAAATCCATTTTCGTCGAAAAACTTCACAAAATCAATTTCTTTTGCATTTATTTTATTCATCCATTTTCGACGGAATCCGTTTTCCGTCCAAAAACTTCATAAAATCAATTTCTTTTGCATTTATTTTATTCATCCATTTTCGACGGAATTCATTTTCGGTCAAAAATCTTCGACGGAATCCATTTTCCGTCGAAAAACTTCACAAAATCAATTTCTTTTGCATTTATTTTATTCATCAGTTTTCGACGGAATCCATTTTCCGTCGAAAAACGTCACAAAATCAATTTCTTTTGCATCTATTTTATTCATCAGTTTTCGACGAAATTCTTTTTCCATCGAAAAACTTCACAAAGTCAATTTCTTTTGCATTTATTTTATTCATCCATTTTTGACCGAATACATTTTCCGTCAAAAATCTTCGATGGAATCCCTTTTCCGTCGAAAAACTTCACAAAGTCAATTTCTTTTGCATTTATTTTATTCATCAGTTTTCGACAGAATCCATTTTCCATCGAAAAAATTAACAATATCAATTTCTTTTGCATTTATTTTATTCATCCATTTTCGACGGAATCCATTTTCCGTCAAAAAACTTCACAAAATCAATTTCTTTTGAATTTATTTTATTCATCCATTTTCGACGGAAGACATTTTCCGTCCAAAATCTTCGACGGAATCCATATTCCGACGAAAAACTTCACAAAATCAATTTATTTTGCATTTATTTTATTCATCCATTTTCGACGGAATCTGTTTTCCGTCAAAAAACTTCACAATATCAATTTCTTTTGCATTAATTTTATTCATCCATTTTCGACGGAATCCGTTTTCCGTCCAAAAACTTCACAAAATCAATTTCTTTTCAATTTATTTTATTCATCCGTTTTCGACGGAATCCATTTTTCATCGAAAAACCCCACAAAATCAATTTCTTTTGCATTTATTTTATTCATCAGTTTTCGACGAAATTCATTTTCCGTCGAAAAACTTCACAAAATGAATTTCTTTTGCAATTTATTTTATTCATCCGTTTTCGATGGAATTCGTTTTCGGTCAAAAATCTTCACAAAATCAATTTCTTTTGCATTTATTTTATTCATCCATTTTCGACGGAATCCATTTTCCGTCAAAAAACTTCACAAAATCAAATTATTTTGAATTTATTTTTTTCATCCATTTTCGACGGAAGACATTTTCCGTCCAAAATCTTCGACGGAATCCATTTTCCGTCAAAAAACTTCACAAAATAAATTTCTTTTGCATTTATTTTTTTCATCCGTTTTCGACGGAATCCATTTTCCGTCGTAGGAATCCATTTTTCGTCGAAATACTTCACAAAATCAATTTCTTTTGCATTTATTTTATTCATCTGTTTTCGACGGAATCCATTTTCCATCGAAAAACTTCACAAAATCAATTTCTTTTGCAATTAATTTTATTCATCCATTTTCGTCGGAAGACATTTTCCGTCCAAAATCTTCGACGGAATCCATTTTCCGTCGAAAAACTTCACAAAATCAATTTCTTTTGCATTTATTTTTTTCATCCGTTTTCGACGGAATCCATTTTCCGTCGAAATACTTCACAAAATCAATTTCTTTTGCATTTATTTTATTCATCTGTTTTCGACGGAATCCATTTTCCATCGAAAAACTTCACAAAATCAAATTCTTTTGCAATTATTTTATTTATCAGTTTTCAACGGAATTCATTTTCCGTCGAAAAATTTCACAAAATGAATTTATTTTGCAATTTATTTTATTCATCCATTTTCGACGGAATCCGATTTCCGTCAAAAATCTTCGACGAAATCCATTTTCGTCGAAAAACTTCACAAAATCAATTTCTTTTGCATTTAGTTTATTCATCCATTTTCGACGGAATCCGTTTTCCGTCCAAAAACTTCATAAAATCAATTTCTTTTGCATTTATTTTATTCATCCATTTTCGACGGAATTCATTTTCCGTCAAAAATCTTCGACGGAATCCATTAACCGTCGAAAAACTTCACAAAATCAATTTCTTTTGCATTTATTTTAATCATCAGTTTTCGACGGAATCCATTTTCCGTCGAAAAACTTCACAAAATCAATTTCTTTTGCATTTATTTTATTCATTAGTTTTCGACGAAATTCTTTTTCCGTCGAAAAACTTCACAAAGTCGATTTCTTTTGCATTTATTTTATTCATCCGTTTTCGACGGAATACATTATCCGTCAAAAATCTTCGATGGAATCCCTTTTCCGTCGAAAAACATCACAAAGTCAATTTCTTTTGCATTTATTTTATTCATCAGTTTTCGACAGAATCCATTTTCCATCGAAAAAATTCACAATATCAATTTCTTTTGCATTTATTTTATTCATCCATTTTCGACGGAATCCATTTTCCGTCAAAAAACATCACAAAATCAATTTCTTTTGAATTTATTTTATTCATCCATTTTCGACAGAAGACATTTTCCGTCCAAATTCTTCGACGGAATCCATTTTCCGACGAAAAACTTCACAAAATCAATTTCTTTTGCATTTATTTTATTCATCCATTTTCGACGGAATCTGTTTTCCGTTAAAAAACTTCACAATATCAATTTCTTTTGCAATTATTTTATTTATCCATTTTGATGGAATCCGTTTTCCGTCCAATAACTTCACAAAATCAATTTCTTTTGCATTTATTTTATTCATCCGTTTTCGACGGAATCCATTTTTCATCGAAAAACCCCACAAAATCAATTTCTTTTGCATTTATTTTATTCAACAGTTTTCGACGAAATTCATTTTCCGTCGAAAAACTTCACAAAATGAATTTCTTTTGCAATTTATTTTATTCATCCGTTTTCGATGGAATTCGTTTTCGGTCAAAAATCTTCACAAAATCAATTTCTTTTGCATTTATTTTATTCATCCATTTTCGACGGAATCCATTTTCCGTCCAAAAACTTCACAAAATCAATATCTTTTGAATTTATTTTATTCATCCATTTTCGACGGAAGACATTTTCCGTCCAAAATCTTCGACGGAATCCATTTTCCGTCAAAAAACTTCACAAAATCAATTTCTTTTGCATTTATTTAATTCATCAGTTTTCGACGAAATCCATTTTCCATTGAAAAACTCCACAAAATCAAATTCTTTTGCATTTATTTTATTCATCAATTTTCGATGGAATCCATTTTCCGTCAAAAAACTTCACAAAATCGATTTCTTTTACATTTACTTTATTCATCCATTTTCGACGGAATTCATTTTCCATCAAAAATCTTCGACGGAATCCATTTTCCTCGAAAAACTTCACAAAATCTATTTCTTTTGCATTTATTTTAGTCTTGAGTTTTCGACGGAATCCATTTTCCGTCGAAAAACATCACAAAATCAATTTCTTTTGCATTTATTTTATTCATCAGTTTTCGACGAAATTCTTTTTCCGTCGAAAAACTTCACAAAATGAATTTCTTTTGCAATTTATTTTATTCATCCATTTTCGACGGAATTCGTTTTCCGTCAAAAATCTTCGATGAAATCCATTTTCGTCGAAAAACTTCACAAAATGAATTTCTTTTGCATTTGTTTTATTCATCAGTTTTCGACGGAATCCATTTTCCATCGAAAAACTTAATAAAATCAATTTCTTTTGCATTTATTTTATTCATCAGTTTTCGACGGAATTCGTTTTCTGTCGAAAAACTTCACAAAACGAATTTCATTTGCAATTTATTTTATTTATCCGTTTTCGACGGAATTCGTTTTCCGTCAAAAATCTTTGACGAAATCCATTTTCGTCGAAAAACTTCACAAAATCAATTTCTTTTGCATTTATTTTTTTCATCCGTTTTCGACGGAATCCGTTTTCCGTCGTAGGAATCCATTTTCCGTCGAAATACTTCACAAAATCAATTTATTTTGCATTTAATTTATTCATCTGTTTTCGACGGAATCCATTTTCCATCGAAAAACATCACAAAATCAATTTCTTTTGAAATTATTTTATTCATCAGTTTTTAACGGATTTCGTTTTCCATCGAAAAACTTCACAAAATGAATTTATTTTGCAATTTATTTTATTCATCCATTTTCGACGAAATTTGATTTCCGTCAAAAATCTTCGACGAAATCCATTTTCGTCGAAAAACTTCACAAAATCAATTTCTTTTGCATTTATTTTATTCATCCATTTTCGACGGAATCCGTTTTCCGTCCAAAAACTTCATAAAATCAATTTCTTTTGCATTTATTTTATTCATCCATTTTCGACGGAATTCATTTTCGGTCAAAAATCTTCGACGGAATCCATTTTCCGTCGAAAAACTTCACAAAATCAATTTCTTTTGCATTTATTTTATTCATCAGTTTTCGACGGAATCCATTTTCCGTCGAAAAACGTCACAAAATCAATTTCTTTTGCATCTATTTTATTCATCAGTTTTCGACGAAATTCTTTTTCCATCGAAAAACTTCACAAAGTCAATTTCTTTTGCATTTATTTTATTCATCCATTTTCGACGGAATACATTTTCCGTCCAAAATCTTCGATGGAATCCCTTTTCCGTCGAAAAACTTCACAAAGTCAATTTCTTTTGCATTTATTTTATTCATCAGTTTTCGACAGAATCCATTTTCCATCGAAAAAATTAACAATATCAATTTCTTTTGCATTTATTTTATTCATCCATTTTCGACGGAATCCATTTTCCGTCAAAAAACTTCACAAAATCAATTTCTTTTGAATTTATTTTATTCATCCATTTTCGACGGAAGACATTTTCCGTCCAAAATCTTCGACGGAATCCATATTCCGACGAAAAACTTCACAAAATCAATTTATTTTGCATTTATTTTATTCATCCATTTTCGACGGAATCTGTTTTCCGTCAAAAAACTTCACAATATCAATTTCTTTTGCATTAATTTTATTCATCCATTTTCGACGGAATCCGTTTTCCGTCCAAAAACTTCACAAAATCAATTTCTTTTCAATTTATTTTATTCATCCGTTTTCGACGGAATCCATTTTTCATCGAAAAACCCCACAAAATCAATTTCTTTTGCATTTATTTTATTCATCAGTTTTCGACGAAATTCATTTTCCGTCGAAAAACTTCACAAAATCAATTTCTTTTGCATTTATTTTATTAATCCATTTTCGACGAAATTCTTTTTCCGTCAAAAACTTCACAAAATCAATTTCTTTTGCAATTTATTTTATTAATTTTCCATTTTCTTTTGCATTTATTTTATTCATCCATTTTCGACGGAATCCATTTTCCGTCAAAAAACTTCACAAAATCAAATTATTTTGAATTTATTTTTTTCATCCATTTTCGACGGAAGACATTTTCCGTCCAAAATCTTCGACGGAATCCATTTTCCGTCGAAAAACTTCACAAAATAAATTTCTTTTGCATTTATTTTTTTCATCCGTTTTCGACGGAATCCATTTTCCGTCGTAGGAATCCATTTTTCGTCGAAATACTTCACAAAATCAATTTCTTTTGCATTTATTTTATTCATCTGTTTTCGACGGAATCCATTTTCCATCGAAAAACTTCACAAAATCAATTTCTTTTGCAATTAATTTTATTCATCCATTTTCGTCGGAAGACATTTTCCGTCCAAAATCTTCGAAGGAATCCAAAATCAATTTCTTTTGCATTTATTTTTTTCATCCGTTTTCGACGGAATCCATTTTCCGTCGAAATACTTCACAAAATCAATTTCTTTTGCATTTATTTTATTCATCTGTTTTCGACGGAATCCATTTTCAATCGAAAATCTTCACAAAATCAAATTCTTTTGCAATTATTTTATTTATTTTCAGTTTTATTTTATTCATCCATTTTCGACAATTTATTTTATTCGGAATCCATTTTCCGTCGAAAAACTTCACAAAATCAATTTCTTTTGCATTTATTTTATTCATCCATTTTCGACGGAATTCATTTTCCGTCAAAAATCTTCGACGGAATCCATTTTCGACGGAAAATGGATTCCGTCGAAAAACTTCACAAAATCAATTTCTTTTGCATTTATTTTATTCATCCTTTTCGAAAATCCATTTTCAAAAACTTCACAAAATCAATTTCTTTTGCATTTATTTTATTCATCCGTTTTCGACGGAATCCATTTTTTCGAAAAACATCGGAATTTCTTTTGCATTTTTTTATTCATCCGTTTTCGGTGAAATTCTTTTTCCGTCAAAAATCTTCGACGGAATCCATTTTCCGTCGAAAAAATTCACAAAATCAATTTTTTTGCATTTATTTTATTCATCCATTTTCGATTTTTCCGTCCAAAATCTTCGACGGAATCCATTTTCCGTCGAAAAACTTCACAAAATCAATTTCTTTTGCATTTATTTTTTTCATCCGTTTTCGACGGAATCCATTTTCCGTCGAAATTTCACAAAATCAATTTCTTTTGCATTTATTTTATTCATTTTTTCGACGGAATCCGATTTTCCATTTTCCGTCACAAAATCAATTTCTTTTGCAATTTTTTCATCCGTTTTCGATTTTTCCGTCGATCTTCACAAAATCAATTTCTTTTGTTTATTTTATTCAAAATCCATTTTCCGTCGAAAAACTTCACAAAATCAATTTCTTTTGCATTTATTTTATTCATTTTCATTTTCGACGGAATTTATTTTATTCCGTTTTCCCATTTTCGTCGAAAAACTTCACAAAATCAATTTCTTTTGCATTTAATTTATTCATCCATTTTCGACGGAATACATTTTTCGTCAAAAATCTTCGACGGAATCCATTAACCGTCGAAAAACTTCACAAAATCAATTTCTTTTGCATTTATTTTAATCATCAGTTTTCGACGGAATCCATTTTCCGTCGAAAAACTTCACAAAATCAATTTCTTTTGCATTTATTTTATTCATTAGTTTTCGACGAAATTCTTTTTCCGTCGAAAAACTTCACAAAGTCGATTTCTTTTGCATTTATTTTATTCATCCGTTTTCGACGGAATACATTATCCGTCAAAAATCTTCGATGGAATCCCTTTTCCGTCGAAAAACATCACAAAGTCAATTTCTTTTGCATTTATTTTATTCATCAGTTTTCGACAGAATCCATTTTCCATCGAAAAAATTCACAAAATCAATTTCTTTTGCATTTATTTTATTCATCCATTTTCGACGGAATACATTTTCCGTCAAAAAACATCACAAAATCAATTTCTTTTGAATTTATTTTATTCATCCATTTTCGACAGAAGACATTTTCCGTCCAAATTCTTCGACGGAATCCATTTTCCGACGAAAAACTTCACAAAATCAATTTCTTTTGCATTTATTTTATTCATCCATTTTCGACGGAATCTGTTTTCCGTTAAAAAACTTCACAATATCAATTTCTTTTGCAATTATTTTATTTATCCATTTTGATGGAATCCGTTTTCCGTCCAATAACTTCACAAAATCAATTTCTTTTGCATTTATTTTATTCATCCGTTTTCGACGGAATCCATTTTTCATCGAAAAACCCCACAAAATCAATTTCTTTTGCATTTATTTTATTCAACAGTTTTCGACGAAATTCATTTTCCGTCGAAAAACTTCACAAAATGAATTTCTTTTGCAATTTATTTTATTCATCCGTTTTCGATGGAATTCGTTTTCGGTCAAAAATCTTCACAAAATCAATTTCTTTTGCATTTATTTTATTTATCCATTTTCGACGGAATCCATTTTCCGTCCAAAAACTTCACAAAATCAATATCTTTTGAATTTATTTTATTCATCCATTTTCGACGGAAGACATTTTCCGTCCAAAATCTTCGACGGAATCCATTTTCCGTCAAAAAACTTCACAAAATCAATTTCTTTTGCATTTATTTAATTCATCAGTTTTCGACGAAATCCATTTTCCATTGAAAAACTCCACAAAATCAAATTCTTTTGCATTTATTTTATTCATCAATTTTCGATGGAATCCATTTTCCGTCAAAAAACTTCACAAAATCGATTTCTTTTACATTTACTTTATTCATCCATTTTCGACGGAATTCATTTTCCATCAAAAATCTTCGACGGAATCCATTTTCCTCGAAAAACTTCACAAAATCTATTTCTTTTGCATTTATTTTAGTCTTGAGTTTTCGACGGAATCCATTTTCCGTCGAAAAACTTCACAAAATCAATTTCTTTTGCATTTATTTTATTCATCAGTTTTCGACGAAATTCTTTTTCCGTCGAAAAACTTCACAAAATGAATTTCTTTTGCAATTTATTTTATTCATCCATTTTCGACGGAATTCGTTTTCCGTCAAAAATCTTCGATGAAATCCATTTTCGTCGAAAAACTTCACAAAATGAATTTCTTTTGCATTTGTTTTATTCATCAGTTTTCGACGGAATCCATTTTCCATCGAAAAACTTAATAAAATCAATTTCTTTTGCATTTATTTTATTCATCAGTTTTCGACGGAATTCGTTTTCTGTCGAAAAACTTCACAAAACGAATTTCATTTGCAATTTATTTTATTTATCCGTTTTCGACGGAATTCGTTTTCCGTCAAAAATCTTTGACGAAATCCATTTTCGTCGAAAAACTTCACAAAATCAATTTCTTTTGCATTTATTTTTTTCATCCGTTTTCGACGGAATCCGTTTTCCGTCGTAGGAATCCATTTTCCGTCGAAATACTTCACAAAATCAATTTATTTTGCATTTAATTTATTCATCTGTTTTCGACGGAATCCATTTTCCATCGAAAAACATCACAAAATCAATTTCTTTTGCAATTATTTTATTCATCAGTTTTTAACGGATTTCGTTTTCCATCGAAAAACTTCACAAAATGAATTTATTTTGCAATTTATTTTATTCATCCATTTTCGACGAAATTTGATTTCCGTCAAAAATCTTCGACGAAATCCATTTTCGTCGAAAAACTTCACAAAATCAATTTCTTTTGCATTTATTTTATTCATCCATTTTCGACGGAATCCGTTTTCCGTCCAAAAACTTCATAAAATCAATTTCTTTTGCATTTATTTTATTCATCCATTTTCGACGGAATTCATTTTCGGTCAAAAATCTTCGACGGAATCCATTTTCCGTCGAAAAACTTCACAAAATCAATTTCTTTTGCATTTATTTTATTCATCAGTTTTCGACGGAATCCATTTTCCGTCGAAAAACATCACAAAATCAATTTCTTTTGCATCTATTTTATTCATCAGTTTTCGACGAAATTCTTTTTCCATCGAAAAACTTCACAAAGTCAATTTCTTTTGCATTTATTTTATTCATCCATTTTCGACGGAATACATTTTCCGTCAAAAATCTTCGATGGAATCCCTTTTCCGTCGAAAAACTTCACAAAGTCAATTTCTTTTGCATTTATTTTATTCATCAGTTTTCGACAGAATCCATTTTCCATCGAAAAAATTAACAATATCAATTTCTTTTGCATTTATTTTATTCATCCATTTTCGACGGAATCCATTTTCCGTCAAAAAACTTCACAAAATCAATTTCTTTTGAATTTATTTTATTCATCCATTTTCGACGGAAGACATTTTCCGTCCAAAATCTTCGACGGAATCCATATTCCGACGAAAAACTTCACAAAATCAATTTATTTTGCATTTATTTTATTCATCCATTTTCGACGGAATCTGTTTTCCGTCAAAAAACTTCACAATATCAATTTCTTTTGCATTAATTTTATTCATCCATTTTCGACGGAATCCGTTTTCCGTCCAAAAACTTCACAAAATCAATTTCTTTTCAATTTATTTTATTCATCCGTTTTCGACGGAATCCATTTTTCATCGAAAAACCCCACAAAATCAATTTCTTTTGCATTTATTTTATTCATCAGTTTTCGACGAAATTCATTTTCCGTCGAAAAACTTCACAAAATGAATTTCTTTTGCAATTTATTTTATTCATCCGTTTTCGATGGAATTCGTTTTCGGTCAAAAATCTTCACAAAATCAATTTCTTTTGCATTTATTTTATTCATCCATTTTCGACGGAATCCATTTTCCGTCAAAAAACTTCACAAAATCAAATTATTTTGAATTTATTTTATTCATCCATTTTCGACGGAAGACATTTTCCGTCCAAAATCTTCGACGGAATCCATTTTCCGTCGAAAAACTTCACAAAATAAATTTCTTTTGCATTTATTTTTTTCATCCGTTTTCGACGGAATTTGTTTTCCGTCGAAAAACTTCACAAAATCAATTTATTTTGCATTTATTTTATTCATCCATTTTCGACGGAATTCATTTTCCGTCAAAAATCTTCAACGGAATCCATTTTCTGTCGAAAAACTTCACAAAATCAATTTCTTTTGCATTTATTTTATTCATCCGTTTTCGATGGAATTCTTTTTCTGTCAAAAATCTTCGACGGAATCCAATTTCCAATAAAAATCTTCTACGGAATCCATTTTCCGTCGAAAAACTTCACAAAATCATTTTCTTTTGCATTTATTTTATTCATCCGTTTTCGACGGAATACATTTTTCGTCAAAAATCTTCAACGGAATCCATTTTTCGTCGAAAAATTAATAAAATCAATTTCTTTTGCATTTATTTTATTCATCCATTTTCAACGGAATTCATTTTCCGTCAAAAATCTTCGACGGAATCCATTTTTTGTCGAAAAACTTCATAAAATCAATTTCTTTTGCATTTATTTTATTCATCCATTTTCGACGGAATTCATTTTCCGTCCAAAATCTTCGACGGAATACATTTTCAGTCGAAAAACTTCACAAAATCAATTTCTTTTGCATTTATTTTATTCATCCATTTTCGACGGAATTCATTTTCCGTCAAAAATTTTCACAAAATCAATTTCTTTTGCATTTATTTTATTCATCCGTTTTCGACGAAATATATTTTTCGACAAAAATCTTCAACGGAATCCATTTTTCGTCGAAAAACTTCATAAAATCAATTTCTTTTGCATTTATTTTATTCATCCATTTTCAACGCAATTCATTTTCCGTCAAAATCTTCGACAAATCCATTTTCCGTCGAAAAACTTCACAAAATCAATTTCTTTTGCATTTATTTTATTCATCCGTTTTCGATGGAATTCATTTTCCGTCAAAAAATTTCGACGGAATCCATTTTCCATCAAAAATCTTCTATGGAATCCATTTTCCGTCGATAAACTTCACAAAATCATTTCTTATGCATTTGTTTGATTCATCCATTTTTGACGGAATACATTTTTTGTCAAAAATCTTCAACGGAATCCATTTTTCGTCGAAAAATTAATAAAATCAATTTCTTTTGCATTTATTTTATTCATCCATTTTCGACGGAATTCATTTTCCGTCAAAAATCAACACAAAATCAATTTCTTTTGCATTTATTTTATTCATCCGTTTTCGACAAAAATCTTCAACGGAATCCATTTTTCGTCGAAAAACTTCATAAAATCAATTTCTTTTGCATTTATTTTATTCATCCATTTTCAACGAAATTCATTTTCCGTCAAAAATCTTCGACAGAATCTATTTCCCGTCGAAAAACTTCACAAAATCAATTTCTTTTGCATTTATTTTATTCATCCGTTTTCGATGGAATTCATTTTCCGTCATAAAATTTCGACGGAATCCATTTTCCGTCAAAAATCTTCTACGGAATCCATTTTCCGTCGAAAAACTTCACAAAATCATTTTCTTTTGCATTTATTTTATTCATCCGTTTTTGACGGAATACATTTTTCGTCAAAAATCTTCAACGGAATCCATTTTTCGTCGAAAAATTAATAAAATCAATTTCTTTTGCATTTATTTTATTCATCCATTTTCAACGGAATCCATTTTTCGTCGAAAAAATTCATAAAATCAATTTCTTTTACATTTATTTTATTCATCCATTTTCGACGGAATCCGTTTTCCATCGAAAAATTTCACAATATCAATTTCTTTTGCATTTATTTTATTCATCCATTTTCGACGGAATTCATTTTCCGTCGAAAAACTTCACAAAATAAATTTCTTTTGCATTAATTTAATTCATCCATTTTCGACGGAATACATTTTCCTTCAAAAATCTTCGACGGAATCCATTTTCCGTCGAAAAACATACAAAATCAATTTCCTTTGTATATATTTTATTAATCCGTTTTCGATGAAATTCTTTTTCCGTCGAAAAACTTCACAAAATCAATTTCTTTTGTATTTATTTTAGTCATCCGTTTTCGACGGAATACTTTTTTCGTAAAAAATCTTAGACGGAATCCATTTTTCGTCGAAAAACTTCATAAAATCAATTTATTTTGCATTTATTTTATTCATCCATTTTCGACGGAATTCATTTTCAAAAATCTTCGACGGAATCCATTTTCCGTCGAAAAACTTCACAAAATCAATTTCTTTTGCATTTATTTTATTCATCCGTTTTCGATGGAATTCATTTTCCGTCAAAAATCTTCGACGGAATCCATTTTCCGTCAAAAATCTTCGACGCAATCCATTTTCGTCGAAAAACTTCACAAAATCAATTTCTTTTGCATTTATTTTATTCATCCATTTTCGACGGAATCCGTTTTTCGTCAAAAAACTTCACAATAGCAATTTCTTTTGCATTTATTTTATTCATCCATTTTCGACGGAATCCATTTTCCATCGAAAAACACTAGAAAATCAATTTCTTTTGCATTTATTTTATTCATCAGTTTTCGACGGAATTCGTTTTCCGTCGAAAAACTTCACAAAATGAATTTCTTTTGCAATTTATTTTATTCATCCGTATTCGATGGAATTCGTTTTCGGTCAAAAATCTTCGACGAAATCCATTTTCATTGAAAAACTTCACAAAATCAATTTCTTTTGCATTTATTTTATTCGTCCATTTTCGACGGAATCCGTTTTTCGTCAAAAAACTTCACAATATCAATTTCTTTTGCTTTTATTTTATTCATCCATTTTCGATGGAATCCATTTTCCGTCAAAAATCTTCGACGGAATCCATTTTCCGTCGAAAAACTTTACAAAATCAATTTCTTTTGCATTTATTTTATTCATCAGTTTTCGACGGAATCCGTTTTCCGTCGAAAAACTTCACAAAATCAATTTCTTTTGCTTTTATTTTATTCATCGGTTTTCGACGGAATTCTTTTTCCGTCGAAAAGCTTCACAAAATGAATTTCTTTTGCAATTTATTTTATTCATCCGTGTTGGACAGGTGGCTTCAATACTCAAGAGGGGGGGTGAATTGAGTTTAACAAAATCTTTTCGCAAAGTACCTCCTTTGATGTTTTAAAGACTATTTCTTCAATAAAGTGATTTAATAGAAAATAATCTAAGCGTAGGAGCAAGAAAAGGAATAGCAAGATAAACAAGCTAGTATGCAAAGACAATCTAAAAAGGCAATTTCAGTATGTAAATAAAGAGATCAGAGTTAGAGAAATTGCAAACTAGATGTATCCTGGTTCGGTCACCACCACTGTGACCTACGTCCAGACTGAAGCAGCTCGATCAATTCTTTTCACTCACTATCAAGCTTGAGGGTGCTTGACAAACCACTACACCTTTTCAAGAATTCGGGCTCTTGATGCCTTACAACTTTTCACTCCAAATTTTCTTAGGAATTTGGTGACCTTTCAAGTGTATAGGGTTCACTCCCCTAACTACTCAATAAATCAAATGAAGGTGTTTAACAATGGATAAGTACTCTCAAAGTACAGATAATACAAGTTGAAGAATAATGGTATATGACACTCTTACAAGAATAAAGCTCAAAGAGATTTTATGATATGAAGACAAGAATAATGCAAATAGGATGAGAATTAATGAGCAATAATGATCAAGAGGTGTGTCCCATCAATGGGAACAGTAGCCTCTATTTATAGAGGGCCCCCAAGGTTTATTTCTTATCCATTTTCGCAAACTAGCCGTTTTATAGCCGTTATTTTTGTCTCTGTACAGTGGGTAATCGATTACCATAGGTTGGGTAATCGATTACCATGAAGGGTAATCGTAATCGATTACTGCGATTACTGTTGGGTAATCGATTACCAACCTGTCAGCAGGTTGGATTTTGCCCCTACATGGTTTTCTCTTGATTTAAAGACAGTTTCAAAAACATGTTTAAACAGTTTATGAGTATTGAAAGTATATTTTCATGTTTAGAAATGTATTTCAATGTTGATTGATGATTTAATGCATGTACTTTAAAAATACTATGAGCTTCGTTCATGTAAGGAATCATCTTACAAATAATCCTAAGTCCT
>JAVKPL010005991.1:0-25146 GCA_032173675.1 Gastrolobium villosum | reverse complement strand
ATTGCAGCTAGGAACCTGGGCTGTATGAGAGGTACCACTTAGCATGATATGTTTGAAAAGTAAAATTGAACTTTTGTGATTTTAGGAAGGTTCTTCTTGTTAAAGTTCAGAATGTAAAAGTTTGGATATGATACAAGTGTGTGATGTGTCTGGTTAGCGAATCAATTCGAGTCAGCGAAAGGAATTAGGTAGGAAGTAATAACACTTCTAAATAGTAACAAGCGCTCTATAAAGAAGAAATGTGAGGAATTGGAGGTCCTAGTTAATTAGTACTATATGGTGTTTACTTCTTGTGTTGCACTGTTGAATCAATGAATGAAAAGTGTGTTACAAATGAAATTGTTAGTGTCTATTACCTGTAAACTATTACCGTTTTCTGTATAGCTAGAATTCTTGGCCTTGCAATATTCTGCCCGGCTCGTTCTACTTGTAAGGAATTTAGGAAAATTGTTGATATTATGCTTAAGTTTAAAAAGACTTTATTATTCCCTCTAATATGATGTTATACTTATATTGTTTAATGATTATATAAAGTATAAAATTTGTTGGTGATGTCTTGAGATGTCTGATGAATTTTATAACTCGTCTGGATGCATTAAACTGTGTGATATGGTGTAGTGGTGTTAAGAGATAGACTTAGGCACCTTTGGATTGATAAGACGAAGTTTGGGGACAAACTTCAAAACGAGTTGGGGAGAGTGTAACATCCCGTCTAATTAGGAACATATTTATTAAATTACAATTAGGAATGTGGTAGAATACGTATCTGCGGATTAAATAAAAAATTTGCCTTTTGATTGGAGTAGAAAATTTAATCGGGGAATTAATTACCTATTTTATGCATGTGAAATTCTAGTTAGGAGTATAAGAATAAAGGATGCCACTAATTAAGAAATTATGTGAGTATTATTAAAAGTATGTGATTAATTTTATTACAAAGAATAAAATCTTAGTAAGTAATTAGAGGGTACATAAAAAATTATAAGGCTTGGGTTAATTCCTAAATAGGTGAATAATAGGACTTGTGTATTTTGGAACCCAATCCCATCTAAGGGCCTCGGCCCAAGGGCTGTTGAAGAGGACCATAACCATCCCAAATTTTTTTTCCTAACTTTAGACAACCCTCACTTGCCAAATAAAAAAAAAAATCTGCATAGTGGTCAATAATTGGTCTAGGATCAACCTTTATCTACCCACCTGCTTCGCCACCTGTACGTATGGGAGAGTGGGGAAATTCCAATTTGTTTATGTTGCTTGTCATCCTACCTTAAGTCAACCAACCTATACATGGCCCTAGCCTGCCCTTGGTCTGCTTATCCGCCACCTCTTCCCCTTACGTGTGCCACTAGGAAAAAAATCCCATCCTTTATTGTCTCCCTCACCACGTGCGTTTGGAGTGTAGAAAAAGGAACTAAAGGTGCTGACCCCAATCTCAGCTAAGCCTTTGTCCTATGAAAGTAACATGGTCAGCTTGCATGAAAATTGATTGGCCAAAAATCTCTTTTCCCATACACTGTTTTACTTTGGTGCGCATAATAGGAGTGGAATGAGGAGATATTCTGGTCAAAGAAGCAATCAGTCCTAGCTTTCCTTGCATGTCTGTCACTTGCCCCTCATCCTTTCTTTGCATGAACGCCACTTGTGTTACCTTTGGACACTTGGGAAATCTGATTCCTTTGGTCCCATCATGCGCGTGTATAGAGTCAGAATTATGACCTTGAATCTTTGAAACCAACAACAAGTCAGTTTGCCCTCATTCCTCTCATCACATGCGCCTAGGGGGTCCCAAAAGAAGACTGGTTGCTTGCTGCTGTGTATAAACTTTTTCAGCTTTAACTCAAACTAAATCAGCCTTCCATGCTTGCACCCATTAAGCTCTCACGAGTCAGCTTGCATGTGATTTGATTGGGCAAGAATCCCACTCTCTTCTTACACCACCTGTGCGCATAGGAGGAGTCTCATGAGTTAAATTGCTAGTCACTTTCCTTCTTATACCACACATCTTATTTTCCCTCGTCCTCTCTATACCGCCAACCAGCTAAGGAAGAGACCTTAGATCAGAAAATTCCATCTCACCTCACCCCCACAACAGAATCATGAACGTCCAAAGGAAGAACATCAAGGCAAATCCTGTACCATCTTCCCTTCACCTTCGTTCCAAAATCTTAAGCCTAGGAGGAAGACCTCATCACTTTAACATACGTTTCTTTCCTATTCTTATCTGTCCAGTCGAGCAGCAGCACAAGGAGGTATTGTTTTCCTCACTTCCTTTTCCCTTCCACTCTGCATCCGGTTTTAATGTAGGTACATTTACATGCAGATTGAACTTGAGTTCTCATCCCCTATTCTCTCCCTTAGTGCGCACAATCCCACTAAGAAGGAGATGATTGGAACCCGAATTATTGCCTAGTTCCAGTGAAAATAATTGATAAGTCTTTGGTGGTTGTGTCTCTAAGCAATTAACCAACCATTTGGGTGCATAGCAGAAGCCGTGAATCCTAGAAGAGTTAGAGAGGGAAGTGGCTGTCCTTTAATTATTTTGCTAAGTGGTATACTCAAAGAGAGTGGCAACTGAACCGTAAGCTCACCTCTCCCTCTTTATTCTGTTTTTTTGTGTATCTAAAGCATGGACTGTTTTATTATTCCCATGCCTGCCCTCCTTATTCGGTCACCACTTGAAGGATAAGAGAATGGATTCTTTTGGTTTTCCATCCATAAGTTCTGCCCAGTAAACCTCTTAGACCTAGGATTAGAAGGAAATGCAAAACAGAATATCAATTTTAGAACCTAGAAATAGCTCCCTTTTAAATTTTGCTGGACTGTTTTGGTAGACCTTCTCTTGTGGCTAGTCTTACTTAAGTTATATAAAGACAGCATGACGCAGGAAATTTTTAGCACACCTTGATGTTATTGGGAGTTGACATGAGTATAGACTGTTTTATCACTCCTTTGCCTTGCCCTTATGTTCGACCATCCCATGTAGAATCAGAAAGTATTTTCCTTTGGCTTTTCATTCATCAATTCTGCCATGTTACAGCCTTTGGGTCATAGCTTAAAAGCCTAACAAGCAAACTTGAAAATGATCTTAAAATTAAATGGTGGGGCTGTTTGGTGATATCTTGGTGTTTCTCTAAATCTTTATGACATTATATGATAAGGACAAGCATGTTTAGTCCCCTAGTAGGGCACCCTAAATGGAGTAGATGAGTTTTGAAATAAAATTATCCTTGATGTTTTATGTAGATAAAAACCGATTCTGCATTTGCAAACGTCTTGAGCCATTGTATGATAAAATCAATTCTGTTTTGGGTGAGCCTAGATGTGTACTAAGCTTCACTTAAATTAGATGTACAGCTTGCTCAGTAGCCTTTTGTAGCGCACACTAGGTCTTGTAATAATGATTATGTAATGAAATAAATTAGCAACACTTAACTTCAAGCAATTAGTAAAACCTTGGGTACATAATCGGGGGCTGTGAAATAAAAACAAAAATAATAAATTAAGACTTCTCTGCTCACTGATCAGCCGTGCATTGTGGGGTTAGATTTTTGTACTTATATTTATTTTTTATTATGCTCCTATGTACCATCCTGTCTATAGTACATGCAAGTTTAACAGGGTGATTTTATGAACATTGGGATTTTATTGGAAAACAGAAATTATTAGAGTAAAAGGCATGGTAAGACCGAATGGATATACATAGGAAACATAGAATTTTGTTATTATTACAAGTTAAAAGAAGTATGAAACCAGAAAATAAATTCTTTAGGAAGACCCTGAAAACCGAACATGTACATATTGTGGACTTTGGAAAAATTGTGATACTAGCAATGGATGAAACAATCTTAACGGCAGGATATAATTGACACTAGGAACTTTATAATTCGATGAAACACTACTAGAAAATGGTTTTTTTTTCGACGGAAAAATTCCGTCGAAAATGATAAAAATTCCGTCGAAAAAGACATTTTCGACGGAATTTTCGACGGAAAAGAAGCCGTCGAATAAGTCTTCGTAGGTAATAAATTTTTCGACGGAATTAGAGATTCCGTCGAAAAAATTCGACGGAAATTATTTCCGTCGATTTTTTTCGACGGAATAATTTCTGTGGAAAATTTCGACGGAAAAATAAGTCCGTCGAAATTTTTCGACGGAAAATGAATGACATTCCGTCGAAAAATCTTGTATTAATTTTCGACGGAAAATAAATTCTGTCGAAGATTTTCGACGGAAAATGAACGAAATTCCGTCGATAAATCTTTTAATATTTTTCGACGGAAAATAAATTCTGTCGAAATTTTTCGACGGAAAATGAATGAAATTCCGTCGAAAAATCTTTTAATATTTTTCGAAGGAAAATAAATGCTGTCGAAATTTTTCGACGGAAAATGAATGAAATTCCGTCGAAAAATCTTTTAATATTTTTCGACGGAAAATAAATTCTGTTGAAATTTTTCGACAGAAAATGAATAAAATTCAGTCGAAAAATCTTTTAATAATTTTCGACGGAAAACAAATTCCGTCGAAAATTTTCGACATAAATTCTTTGAATATTTTTATCTCTACAAAATTAATATCAACTTATGTTTCACACTTGATAAACAAATATATGAAAGTAACATATCATAATTATATGATTTTAATATAATTATGATATGTTAAAAATCCCCGTCATATACTAATCAAAATATACTTAAATATATAAATGTCCAACACATATACTAATCAATAGGGACATACATATACAAAAGTCCCTATCATATACTAATCAAAAGAGTACTATGTCTAAAAATGTCCAAGACATATGCTAATCAAAAGGGACATACATATACAAAAGTCCTCTGTCATATACAAATCAAAAGAGTCCTATATGTATAAATGTCCAAGATATATACTAATAAAACAGGAACATACATATACAAAAGTCCATGTCATATACTAATCAAAATAGTCTATCTGCAATAATCCCGGTCATATACATCCAACAAAGATACAAAAGTCATGCTGGTGGATGACCTGCATGATCGTGGTCATCACATACGTCCTGAGACGGGGGCTGAGTCTCGTAGTCATCCTCAGTATCTAAAAATTCCACAGGAAGCCTTCGCAAAAGCTTCTCCATGGTGTCCATTCGCTTCTGCATCATAACCATTAAACTATCCTGTTTGTCAACCATTTTCTGCTGCTGTGCAGCCTTCTCCTCTTGTTGTGCAACTGTACCCTGCAACTGTAGAATCAATGTGCGCATCCTGTCATTCTCCTGCTGCGACACTCCAAATGGTAACCTATTGCAGATTCGAGATTGCTTATATACTCCTCCTCGTGTACCTAAACCGTATACCCGTCCTTTACTGTTAACCCCACCAGCTGCCTGCAATATTAAATCATTATCCGAGGCAATACTGCTAGCATTCACTCCTGGAGATATATTACTATCATGTGAGCAAATTACTATCATGTGAGCAAATAATCTCCTATTCTCCTCCACTAAGTTTTTCTATTTTGTTCTTAAACCTTACTTGTTTGATCTAGTTACTAAGCACATTACAACTAACACTTTGACCCTAAAAATTAAAAAGGACCATCACCTTGGAACAAAAATACCTTTATTTCTCATACTTTCCATTATCGAGTAATTTAATTAATTGTTGTTGACTGAAACATCGTGATGGCAGTATTGAATATTGAAATATGAATCACAAGCAATGATTGCTATAGTATATCACAATTATCAAAGTGCAGGCCATAGGTTACTTAAAATACTTATAAGCCTGCACTTAAAATAAAAAGGTCATTGTCCAAGAAAGTTGTAACCATGTACTTTTTTTTTTTTTATAAACATAATCATGTACTTCAAATGTATATTGTAGAAATTCCCTATCAGAAAACATGTAATAATGTGATTAGAAAATTACCACTGCCGTTGAAGACATGGATAGAAATGTACCCACAAATATTCCTTCAGATGATTTGCCACCACATAACTGCAGGTAGGATTTAGGTGCATTCATCAGAAATTCAGTCACTAAAGTAGAGAAATTTTGTAATAAATAAGAGTACAAAACACCATCAATTTATTCACTCAATTGGAAGCTCAAAATGAAGACATGTTCCTAGATAACTATTTTAAGAGCCTTAACATCTAACAAGCATAGAAAAGTACAATCCCATCTACAAGTCTTTCTCGTCTCCTTACCATATGGCTTATTGTTAAAGAAATTATAAACTTGTTGCTAGTGAATACAAATAATAAACTGTGAAAAACATATGAGGGCCATACAATAATCATGCAGACAACGCGGAAATACAACAAAAACCAAGCCTTATCCAACTTGGTCAGAGACTCAGAATAAAACAATAACCAATAAAACAATTTAAAATATATATAGTGGGCAACAGAGATCCTGATCTTGCATCATTTATCTAACTCCTGCTTTTGACTCTCGTAAGTTTCTGGACTAAATACAATGAAATAATTTTCCTCTTTCTCCACTATTACTTGCACCCAAAAATAGTTGAATTTAGGTGCGTAAACTTTCAAAGACTATTATGATTATCCATTAAGAGCAGTCTGTTTTTATCCTTTTTTATCTGTTTCCAAAAAAAAAAAGTATCCGCTAGAAATGGTCTCATGGCCAGATTAAGAAAAAAGATTTATTAGAGAAAATCCAATTTGACTAAAGAAATCATTCAGAGACCAACAGAGGAGGAGTCAACAATAGTAATATATATATATATATATATATATTTCTTAAAGAGGCTCCGGTGGAAGCAAGCACATGCACGAAGTAATGAGAGAAGAGTAAATAGAAGTAAAAAATCAATTAGGGAAAAGCTTATATGGTCATCACATATTCTGTAAAGTAACAAAATTCAGCCTTAAAAGTTAATTTGCTCACATTATGGACTTATTGAAGCTTTTTACTGCATGACTTGTGAGTTTCCACTGTTATTAGCATATTTAAATAAAGATACTTCCAAGACAGTAAAATGGCTTCCATCAAAATTGTGTAGTTACTAAGTTATTTTCAATATCACCCAGTGTCTATTTTGCTGGTAATGATTCAGCATCAAGATGATATACATAGTCAACAAACGATGCAGCACTAATGAGTATTGCAATACTTTATCTAACGAATAAAACAAACATAATAAACCAAAAACAGCATAAGTTTCTGGTTATCAATAAACCAAAAAAAAGTTATATTCATGTACTCATAAACCAACATACGATGTCTCCTCTTTAGAAATTTCCTGTATAAATTAGTAGGCAAGATTAAAAAGGATAGAGTACATCTTATCTTTTTAACACAGAAATTTGGGACACATCATACGATTGCGCAATTACTATCATCTTAGAAAAAAAAGATGGGTATCTATAGTAGAATAAAGAAATTTTTTATTAATTTTAAAAATGATTTTAAATTAAATAATTAGTAAAAACAATTTTTTTTATATATGTACAACCAATTGTCTAAGTAATATCTTTTTGTAACAACGATAATGTAAATGAAAGTTTAAAAGCATAAGGATCAAATAATAAACTTATTTAACCACTGTAACTATGAATCATAAATTCAGATGCACTTTTATATAACTATTATATAAATTCAGAATTCAGATGTACAACATAAAATCATTATATTTGTTAAGGTATGATAGAATCCTAAATGAATATATATATATATATATATATATATATATATATATATAATGAATATATATATATATATATATATATATATATATAACCATGTGAAAACCCGAGCCTTTAACAATCCGAAGAAGTGTCATTTTGTGATACGATAAATTCCATTGTTAAACTTAGGTCCATTAAGTAATTATAAAAAACAACCAAATGCAAAATGGTAACCTGAGGGGGTGTATGCCCAAGAAGTTCGCATAGTGCTCTGCTTGCAGCCAGATGATGCTCTGCACGATGTTGCCATATACAATTTGGTCCAAAACCTGAGAAAATCAACTCTTTCAAATTCAACAAATCCATTGAAATTAACTATCCAAACATAAGAGCAAAAGCTGTATTGCACAGAAATCGTAGGCAAACAGAAAAGGGCTTCTATGTAAACCTCTGCTTGGCGTCCTGCTTGCAATCTTAAACAAATCACCTGCAAGCAATTTCTCTGTAAGAAATTTACAGAGATGCAGAAATTGTACAAAACTGCCTACCTAGCGATCAATATATAAAAAGAAGAAATGCAGAAATTGTTCCAAGGTTTCCTTGGACAACAAAAACACATGAAATAATTAGAAGCAGCATGGTAATTTATTGCAGTATTTGTATTTTTAGAAAATACAAGAGGACCTCTAAATTCTTATTTATGTCATGTCACTTCCGCCAAGCATGTGTAGTCACCGTGTATATTTTCTCAATAGAATAGCATGCAAATCAAATCAGAAGAGGAGATGATAGTAGAAAAGAAAGAAACAAAGAAAAGATCAGAAAACAAATAAAACTTGTAATGAGAACGAATAAGTTTTACATTATGAATGACCACACACATTATTGCAGATAAATGACCACCATTTTAGATAAATTCATTAGGACATTTCATCGAACACCTAAATTGCAACAGAAATAAAGAATAAGAAATTTACATGAAATAGTATAGGAGGTGGATTTTCAATTCCGAAAATTTTCAAATCAGAAGATTACTTGAAGGTGCAGAGAGAGCTTCCTAAATTTTCACATATTTCAAATTCAGCAAACAAAAAAGGAGTTATAAAGAAGATTTGGAAATCAAGTTCATCATGGAAAAATGCCAATTCACATGAAGTAGAGAATTCAAATTCCAATGTGGAAAAGAAAATCTAAGATTACACGAAAAGGTTAGGTTTGGTGGTAAAGAGAAATTTCTATGTGAGAAAGATGAGTTTATAAGAAAAAATGGAAAGCTAAACCAACTGAGTATAAAATATAAAAAAGAGATAATGATAAAGCGTCGAGGATAAAAGGGGCTGAGCGAGAAAAAAAAACTGGAGAACATTGTGAAAATTGTTAAATTGTGAAGCATAGCTACACCAGCAATACCCATCTTTGAAATTATAGGAAGTGTGATTATTTCACTGGTTCTTAGCAAAGCTGGATAATGATAAAGCCTCGAGGATTACAAAACCTTTATCCCAACGAATTATAGTCATTGTTAAATTGTCGTGGTTAAATGCCGTCTTTGTTGTAGTGAATTAACAAGAGACAGCCTACCACTTCGCTTCCTTACTTCCAAGGACCGAATCCAGAAGTATGCAGAGGAAGATGGCTCCATACACGGTTAGGACATGAGCATGCAACGGAAGGAAAAGGAAACAGACTTAATTAGGACCCACCGAATAGAAGGAACCATAAATTATCTCACCTCTTTAATAGGTGTCCTTGGCTGACAAGGGAGAAGCAGCAGAATGGAGAAGAATTTGTACCTTTACCTCCTTTGGGGGATGTTACAAATACCTTCTCTTTGTTCCTAAATATTGGTGAATCACCGTTACCCTTAATCTCAACCTCAACATCATCATTGACTTGATTCTTATCCTTCCATCCCAAAAGGGTCCTGGTTGGTCTCTCTGGAGCGGCATCTTCCTTTTTGTGCAGTGCCACAGCTTCAGTAGTCTCATTGTGCTTTCTCTTCTTCCCCATTTTTCTGTTAAAAATCTGTCATACCCAACAACCAAAATCACCAAAAAATAACATTTTGACAATAACCCACTTGCCTTCTTCATCTCGCCCCCCCCCCCCCACACACACACACACACACACACAAAAAAACATACACACAAAGCACCAGTGGTGGCAACAGAACAACAAAAGCATGCACGAGAGGAAGGAAACGAAAGAAGAAAGAAACGAAAGAAGAAAGAAACGAGAGAAGAAACGTGCCTGGATTTTTGAGAGGAAGGAGGTGAAGGATGAGGGTCGAACTGTTGGTGGCGGCGTTGGGCGGCGATGAATGAGTTTTGGCAAAGGCAGAAGAGGGTTTTGTACTTTCGAAAGGGAGTATAATACACTTGGGCCCTCTTTTTGATTTTTTTTTTTAATTATTTTCGACGGAATTCCCTTTCCGTGGAAAATCTTCGACGGAATCATTTTTCCGTCGAAGATTTCATAAAAATTAATTTCTTTTTTGATTTTTTTTATTGAATTGTTTTCCACGGAAATCCCTTTCCGTAGAAAATCTTCCACGGAATTATTTTCCGTCGAAGATTTCATGAAAATTAATTTCTTTTTGATTTGTTTTTTTGAATTGTTTTCGACGGAATTCCATTTCCGTGGAAAATCTTCGACGGAATCATTTTCCGTCGAAGATTTCATAAAAATTAATTTCTTTTTGATTTTTTTTATTGAATTGTTTTCGACGGAAATCCCTTTCCGTGGAAAATCTTCCACGGAATTATTTTCCGTCGAAGATTTCATGAAAATTAATTTCTTTTTGATTTGTTTTTTTTGAATTGTTTTCGACGGAATTCCATTTCCGTGGAAAATCTTCGACGGAATCATTTTCCGTCGAAGATTTCATAAAAATTAATTTCTTTTTGATTTTTTTTTTTGGAATTATTTTCGACGGAATTCCCTTTCCGTGGAAAATCTTCGACGGAATCATTTTTCCGTCGAAGATTTCATAAAAATTAATTTCTTTTTTGATTTTTTTTATTGAATTGTTTTCGACGGAAATCCCTTTCCGTGGAAAATCTTCCACGGAATTATTTTCCGTCGAAGATTTCATGAAAATTAATTTCTTTTTGATTTGTTTTTTTTGAATTGTTTTCGACGGAATTCCATTTCCGTGGAAAATCTTCGACGGAATCATTTTCCGTCGAAGATTTCATAAAAATTAATTTCTTTTTGATTTTTTTTTTGGAATTATTTTCGACGGAATTCCCTTTCCGTGGAAAATCTTCGACGGAATCATTTTTCCGTCGAAGATTTCATAAAAATTAATTTCTTTTTTGATTTTTTCTATTGAATTGTTTTCGACGGAAATCCCTTTCCGTGGAAAATCTTCCACGGAATTATTTTCCGTCGAAGATTTCATGAAAATTAATTTCTTTTTGATTTGTTTTTTTTGAATTGTTTTCGACGGAATTCCATTTCCGTGGAAAATCTTCGACGGAATCATTTTCCGTCGAAGATTTCATAAAAATTAATTTCTTTTTGATTTTTTTTTTTGGAATTATTTTCGACGGAATTCCCTTTCCGTGGAAAATCTTCGACGGAATCATTTTTCCGTCGAAGATTTCATAAAAATTAATTTCTTTTTTGATTTTTTTTATTGAATTGTTTTCGACGGAAATCCCTTTCCGTGGAAAATCTTCCACGGAATTATTTTCCGTCGAAGATTTCATGAAAATTAATTTCTTTTTGATTTGTTTTTTTTGAATTGTTTTCGACGGAATTCCATTTCCGTGGAAAATCTTCGACGGAATCATTTTCCGTCGAAGATTTCATAAAAATTAATTTCTTTTTGATTTTTTTTTTTTTCGACGGAATTCCCTTTCCGTGGAAAATCTTCGACGGAATTATTTTCCGTCGAAGATTTCATGAAAATTAATTTCTTTTTGATTTGTTTTTTTTGAATTGTTTTCGACGGAATTCCCTTTCCGTGGAAAATCTTCGACGGAATCATTTTCCGTCGAAGATTTCATCAAAATTAATTTCTTTTTGATTTTTTTTTTTGAATTATTTTCGAAATTATTTTTTTCGACGGAATTCCCTTTTTTCCGTGGAAAATTAATTTCTTTTTGATTTGTTTTTTTTGAATTGTTTTCGATTCCATTTCCGTGGAAAATCTTCGACGGAATCATTTTTCCGTCGAAGATTTCATAAAAATTAATTTCTTTTTGATTTTTTTTTTTGGATCGACGGAATCATTTTTCCGTCGAAGATTTCATAAAAATTAATTTCTTTTTTGATTTTTTTTATTGAATTGTTTTCGACGGAAATCCCTTTCCGTGGAAAATCTTCCACGGAATTATTTTCCGTCGAAGATTTCATGAAAATTAATTTCTTTTTGATTTGTTTTTTTTGAATTGTTTTCGACGGAATTCCATTTCCGTGGAAAATCTTCGACGGAATCATTTTCCGTCGAAGATTTCATAAAAATTAATTTCTTTTTGATTTTTTTTTTTGGAATTATTTTCGACGGAATTCCCTTTCCGTGGAAAATCTTCGACGGAATCATTTTTCCGTCGAAGATTTCATAAAAATTAATTTCTTTTTTGATTTTTTTTATTGAATTGTTTTCGACGGAAATCCCTTTCCGTGGAAAATCTTCCACGGAATTATTTTCCGTCGAAGATTTCATGAAAATTAATTTCTTTTTGATTTGTTTTTTTTGAATTGTTTTCGACGGAATTCCATTTCCGTGGAAAATCTTCGACGGAATCATTTTCCGTCGAAGATTTCATAAAAATTAATTTCTTTTTGATTTTTTTTTTTGAATTGTTTTCGACGGAAATCCCTTTCCGTGGAAAATCTTCGACGGAATTATTTTTTCCGTCGAAGATTTCATAAAAATTAATTTCTTTTTGATTTGTTTTTTTTGTCGAATTGTTAATTTCTTTTTGATTTGTTTTTTTTGAATTGTTTTCGACGGAATTCCATTTCCGTGGAAAATCTTCGACGGAATCATTTTCCGTCGAAGATTTCATAAAAATTAATTTCTTTTTGATTTTTTTTTTTGGAATTATTTTCGACGGAATTCCCTTTCCGTGGAAAATCTTCGACGGAATCATTTTTCCGTCGAAGATTTCATAAAAATTAATTTCTTTTTTGATTTTTTTTATTGAATTGTTTTCGACGGAAATCCCTTTCCGTGGAAAATCTTCCACGGAATTATTTTCCGTCGAAGATTTCATGAAAATTAATTTCTTTTTGATTTGTTTTTTTTGAATTGTTTTCGACGGAATTCCATTTCCGTGGAAAATCTTCGACGGAATCATTTTCCGTCGAAGATTTCATAAAAATTAATTTCTTTTTGATTTTTTTTTTTGGAATTATTTTCGACGGAATTCCCTTTCCGTGGAAAATCTTCGACGGAATCATTTTTCCGTCGAAGATTTCATAAAAATTAATTTCTTTTTTGATTTTTTTTATTGTATTGTTTTCGACGGAAATCCCTTTCCGTGGAAAATCTTCCACGGAATTATTTTCCGTCGAAGATTTCATGAAAATTAATTTCTTTTTGATTTGTTTTTTTTGAATTGTTTTCGACGGAATTCCATTTCCGTGGAAAATCTTCGACGGAATCATTTTCCGTCGAAGATTTCATAAAAATTAATTTCTTTTTGATTTTTTTTTTTGGAATTATTTTCGACGGAATTCCCTTTCCGTGGAAAATCTTCGACGGAATCATTTTTCCGTCGAAGATTTCATAAAAATTAATTTCTTTTTTGATTTTTTTTATTGAATTGTTTTCGACGGAAATCCCTTTCCGTGGAAAATCTTCCACGGAATTATTTTCCGTCGAAGATTTCATGAAAATTAATTTCTTTTTGATTTGTTTTTTTTGAATTGTTTTCGACGGAATTCCATTTCCGTGGAAAATCCGTCATTTTCCGTCGAAGATTTCATAAAAATTAATTTCTTTTTGATTTTTTTTTTTTTGGAATTATTTTCGACGGAATTCCCTTTCCGTGGAAAATCTTCGACGGAATCATTTTTCCGTCGAAGATTTCATAAAAATTAATTTCTTTTTTGATTTTTTTTATTGAATTGTTTTCGACGGAAATCCCTTTCCGTGGAAAATCTTCCACGGAATTATTTTCCGTCGAAGATTTCATGAAAATTAATTTCTTTTTGATTTGTTTTTTTTGAATTGTTTTCGACGGAATTCCATTTCCGTGGAAAATCTTCGACGGAATCATTTTCCGTCGAAGATTTCATAAAAATTAATTTCTTTTTGATTTTTTTTTTTGGAATTATTTTCGACGGAATTCCCTTTCCGTGGAAAATCTTCGACGGAATCATTTTTCCGTCGAAGATTTCATAAAAATTAATTTCTTTTTTGATTTTTTTTATTGAATTGTTTTCGACGGAAATCCCTTTCCGTGGAAAATCTTCCACGGAATTATTTTCCGTCGAAGATTTCATGAAAATTAATTTCTTTTTGATTTGTTTTTTTTGAATTGTTTTCGACGGAATTCCATTTCCGTGGAAAATCTTCGACGGAATCATTTTCCGTCGAAGATTTCATAAAAATTAATTTCTTTTTGATTTTTTTTTTTGGAATTATTTTCGACGGAATTCCCTTTCCGTGGAAAATCTTCGACGGAATCATTTTTCCGTCGAAGATTTCATAAAAATTAATTTCTTTTTTGATTTTTTTTATTGAATTGTTTTCGACGGAAATCCCTTTCCGTGGAAAATCTTCCACGGAATTATTTTCCGTCGAAGATTTCATGAAAATTAATTTCTTTTTGATTTGTTTTTTTTGAATTGTTTTCGACGGAATTCCATTTCCGTGGAAAATCTTCGACGGAATCATTTTCCGTCGAAGATTTCATAAAAATTAATTTCTTTTTGATTTTTTTTTTTTGGAATTATTTTCGACGGAATTCCCTTTCCGTGGAAAATCTTCGACGGAATCATTTTTCCGTCGAAGATTTCATAAAAATTAATTTCTTTTTTGATTTTTTTTATTGAATTGTTTTCGACGGAAATCCCTTTCCGTGGAAAATCTTCCACGGAATTATTTTCCGTCGAAGATTTCATGAAAATTAATTTCTTTTTGATTTGTTTTTTTTGAATTGTTTTCGACGGAATTCCCTTTCCGTGGAAAATCTTCGACGGAATCATTTTCCGTCGAAGATTTCATAAAAATTAATTTCTTTTTGATTTTTTTTTTGGAATTATTTTCGACGGAATTCCCTTTCCGTGGAAAATCTTCGACGGAATCATTTTTCCGTCGAAGATTTCATAAAAATTAATTTCTTTTTTGATTTTTTTTTATTGAATTGTTTTCGACGGAAATCCCTTTCCGTGGAAAATCTTCGACGGAATCATTTTCCGTCGAAGATTTCATAAAAATTAATTTATTTTTTGATTTTTTTTATTGAATTGTTTTCGACGGAAATCCCTTTCCGTGGAAAATCTTCGACGGAATCATTTTCCGTCGAAGATTTCATGAAAATTAATTTCTTTTTGATTTTTTTTTTGGAATTATTTTCGACGGAATTCCCTTTCCGTGGAAAATCTTCGATGGAATCTTTTTTCTGTCGAAAAATTCATAAATTAATTTCTTTTTGATTATTTTTTTTTTTGATTGTTTTCGACGGAATAATTTTTCCGTGGAAAATCTTTGACGGAATTCCTTTTCCGTGGAAAATCTTCGACGGAATCACAATTCCGTCGAAATATCATTAAATTAATTTCATTTTGATTTATTGTTTTCAAATTATTTTCGACAGAATTCTTTTTCCGTAGAAAATCTTCGACGGAATCACAATTCCGTCGAATATTTTTTACGAAACTTAATTTCCGTCAAAAATTATCGACGAAATACATTTTCCGTTGAAATTTCCGTCTTTAATTTGGACGGAATATTTTCCGTCGAAAATTTCCGTCGAAAATTTCCACTTTTCTAGTAGTGAAAGTACATGAATTAGAAGTTTAGAAATTATTGGTGACTTATAGGGATAATGGTATTAAATTCTGATTTGGTACGTTGACATATTAGGTGCATGTAACTCTTATTGAGTGAGCTGGAGTTTGGTGCTGTTGATTTTTGCTTGGACACAAGGTAAGTGTCAGGCGATATTACCTAATGTGACTATTAACTACTGGTATAAAATTGTGACATGATGCTCCATATTCCGTAAAAATATTATGTTCCATTATGATGAAAGGACACTGCCAACAATGTGCCGTGATGGCTATATGAAAGGTATATAAGCATGCACCTTACATCATACCGCATTTTTACGCTTTGTGTGTGAAAGCATAGCATGACATGCATATATCATGATCATATAGGCCTTGTTTTAGAATAGTTATGTACAGGACCATGTGTTTTAGCAAGCATCATATAGGCATCCCCAAGGTACCGGGGTATGGGACACTTGGCATCAGTCCGCATAGGCCCACAGTTGGAATCCACATGGAGCTCAGGTGCCAAGGGTATATTTGATTCCACTGTGAAGTGCGCGCACGACGGTGCTAAAAGCGCAAAGGAAAGGCGTTATATACGCAATATATGAATATGATGAAAAGGAAAGGCGTTATATGCGCTATATATATATGAATATGATGAAAAGGAAAAAGGAAAAGGAACAAGGATATGTTGAAGTGACTGTTTATGATTTTGTGCCTAGTTAATACTGTTATATTATTGGTTTTGTTGCCACACTACTGGGATTATTCTCACCCCTTTGGGGCTGCTATTTTCATAAATGGCAGGAGGACGTAAAAGCATTTGAGGGCGTGATGTTTGCTGTTGCTTGCTGACGCATGGACTTTTGCTGTTACTGTTTGATTGTTGGATGACTGTAATGCTTTATATTTTGGTACTCTTGGATGACTGTAGACTTTATCATCTCTATTTTATCTTGAACCTTTATGAACAGCGGCTGTTTTGGAAAAATCAGTAAAACGTTTTGCAAAGAGAATTTTGAACGTTTAACTAAGTGCTGAATTTTTTTTTCCAGTTTTACGATCACTTTACGTGTCAGGTTTCAAGGGGCAAACAAACTCCGATTTACTATTATTTTATATGCACGCGAAGCCCCGGGAATGTACTTTCAAACTGTGCAGGTTTCATCTTTATACGAAATTTGTACAAATTTTTATAAGCTTCGCCTTACAGCTTGTTCCAGAAAACGGACAGGATTCACAAGTGTTTTACGTGTCCTGTTCCGCGGGGCTATTCACCTCCGAATCGCACATAATTTATATGTACGCGATGCCCCGGATGTCTAGTTTTTCAGAAGCTTGGAATATTTTTTTATCGCATCTAAATTCGATTTTATACAGATTTTATAAGACAGCAAGCTTTTCGGAAAAGCGTAGAAAATTCAGCAAAGGGTTTTATCCATGAAATTTTCTATGTTCGATAAACAACTTTTTTTTTCTCTCAAATTAATTTTATGAGGATCAAACCTGGATTTTTTCAAGTTTCCAAATTAAATGATAAAGTTTTTTAATTGAGTTCTTTACCGCTGCAACTCTAATACGATTTAGCAAACAACCCTCTTGGATGCATACAAGGGTGGATGTTACAGTTTTTTTATTAATGAGTCAGTTACGTCAATTAAAATATTAATGAGTCAGTTATGTCAGTTATAAAGTAATGAGTCGGTTATATCAGTTATAAAGTAATGAGGGTGTTATATCTGAAGTTATTTTGGTCAATTTTATAGCTTATAAATAGTCTTCGATGTAGATCAAGAGAACGTGCGAAAGTACTTAAGTTTTATAGACGTGTGGTCTCTTATAGATGATGCTCTCTCTCTCTTAGAAATTATCCCAAGACAATCCATACTTCACCGCAGTGTTTTTCTGATTTTTGTTATTTCTCTCCACTGTTGTTGGTCTCCTGAAATCGTTTTGCTGGTGACGCTTCCTCAGTATATTGTTCTCTCTCTGAGGTATTCTTCCTATGCTTTTTCCAAGGTCCAAACTTTTTTTATTTTTCTTTTTTTACTGTGAAATATGTTGTCTGTCTGTGTGTGTGTGTGTTTTTTTTTTAATTTTTTTCAATGTGGTTTGGGGTCGATTCCAGGTTTTGGGTGGGGAAGATCAATGTTGTGTGCAAATTTTCCGTTGCATGTTCTTCTTGAGGTTTTCACTTTCCTTGCTAGCGCATGTAAAAAATTCATGTTCTGTGATCATTTTTCAAAGCTTAACTTTAGGAAATTTCTATGTGTAATTGTGGGTTCATTCACTCACTTCACTCAGGGAAATGAGTGTGTGTCTTATAGTTATAGCTCTTAAATTTCTAAGCTTTGTCTTTTTACTCAACGCGTATTGCTTGAGGAGCCTGAATCACCCGTTGTTCCTTTGTCTTAGCTCTTTCTAAATGCACCAGATGATATGAGCAGTTGTTACCCTAACTATTCAGCTGTAAATTTATCTATCTAATGTTGTTTGTTTTTCGCTTTGAATTTTAAGTCTAGAAAGAGTATGATGATGGACAAGTTTTGACTCATTGATGCTGTTGGATAGTTTATTGTAAACAAAAATTCCTAGGAAGGGTTATATTCTACTACTTACAAAAAAGTTTTCTTACAAAGGATGATGGAATAAGATATTACATCTATATGTCAAAATAGGAAGCTTTTTTTTTGTCATTTAATTTCTTTTGTTAATCGTTGTCTGTCTGAATTTTGGTTTATATGCTTTGTTATTGAAAATTTGGGTGACTGATATTTCAATGTTTAGGTTTTGTAGCTTAATTGCTCATAAATCATATATTGTATTTCCCATCGCAGAAATCTTTGAAAGTTAGGGGCGGTTTACACTTGGGAGCCTATAGTGAAAGTAACTCTTCGCTGATTAGAAATGGCACCCCATCCAAGAGTGGTAGCGGCCTACCGTGCAATGTCAGTTATTGGGATTGGTGAATGGAGAGTGAAACCAGTATTAAAGAAACTCCTGAAGTTGTACGATATGAATTGGGAATTCATTGAGCAAGAGAACTATAGAACTCTGGCAGATGCTATATTTGAGGATGATGAAAACAAGGTGCATTTCCCACTTTATTCTCTATCTTTTTCCTTTTTCCCCGGAGTGTCTCTTTTGAATACTTACTTGATTATCTGATATAATTTAACAGGTGCCAGAACAGAAAAAGAAAACCAAGAAAGTTGATGTACATAATACTCACATATAATTTTTTGTTGGCTGAGTTAATCAGCCTTTCTTTCTTTCTTTCTTTCTTTTTTCAATGTCTATAGCTGCTGAAATGACTTCTGCCTTTCCAAACAACCAGGAAGAAGAGATGGAGGGCGACGAAGAACAGATGCATGTTGAAGAAGCCCGACATTTGAAAAGGAAAAGGTTGCATTTAAGAGGTCAAGAGAGTCAGCCTTTGCATCCTCCGACTAATAGTGCCCCCAGCTCAGCTACCCCTCCATTAAAAAAGCCAAAATTAGAAGACAACACATCATCCGAGAGTCGTTCTAGACAGCAGTCTCAAAAGATAATATTCTCGTCCGATGGAAATTGGAGGATTGAAGCACTCCCAATTCCAACACGAGATGGTATTGTTGACAGGGGAGAGCATCCTGCATCCTCACAAGTTACCGGCAGGAAAAGAAGATTTATGTCTGAAAGAGCATCCCCTTCAGGACCATCTAAAGAACCAAAAGTTGAAACTGGAAAGTTTCTGTTGCCAAACAACAGAATGCCTGGTATTCATACGCTGATCATACCCAAGGATGAGCCTATTGATGAATTGCCTGATTATGAGGTTCCCCCTCCCATTGCAGTGATTCCTCCAGGTATTCAATGGACTTTTCCTCGATGACAAGTTTCATGCATTTTGTCACCTTTCATTTTTAGCATTTTGTCTGGCTTGTTTGGTTTATAGTTTGTAAACCATGGTTTTACCCATCAGTTTTTAGTGATTGATACCTGAAGACGTGTTCAAACACAATCCAGCCGTGGTTTTGCCAAACATGTTATAAGTGGATGAAACTCAGTTTGCACACCCCAAACCTTGAGGTTTGGGGTTTGCAAACTACAGTCCAAGCATGGTCAACTTTTGATGAATTCAATATTTAGTCCCGTATTTGCTTGGTAGTATTGTGGATTAGATGGAAATATTTTCTTAGTAAAATACAGGAAAAATCTTTAATGCCACAGTGCCTGAAAAGAAGTAAGAAGTCAATGTATAAATTTTGCTTTGGCTATAATTTTTTTTTTAGTTAAACTGAACCTGAGTATTGTTTCTTTTTACCCCTTAAAATGCCAGCATCTTTCTTATGGTGTTTGCATAATTGGATCACGTTAGTTGTCAACTGGTAGAAGTGAGGCACTGTGGCCTCACCATATGCTCTAATTGGCATATGCAATATACAAGTCTATACTGATTTTTGTGTTTCCAGAAAGTTTGTCATAAGATGCTCTATGTTGGTCATTGCTTGCATATGTAGAGTAAATTTTCAGGACTTGCGTGGTACGTGCTCCTTTAATAAAATTAGAAATAAGTGGGACTTGTGTGATATTAACATTAAAGCTGTCGGTGGACTAAATACAGTTAGGTGAGTTATATTTTTCTAATTGTAGTGGGTTATGTAGGGAGTGTTCAGTACTACAAAAGTACTGAAATTTTGTATATACACATCTGAATTGGTCTTATCATTGTCTAAAACCAAAGAAAATGTCACTTTTGTGTCATTTATTTTTCTTTTAATTATTGTGTTGCTATTTTTCTTTTAGTTATTGTGTTGCCAACAAACTTTCATTTTCATAAATAGATTGATTAATGATTTTTTTTTAATTTTTTTTTGAAGAATCAGAAAGTGTAAGGGTCTCATCAATGAAGAATGGTGCAGCTGGAAAGCAAGATGGCCATGTCACTGTGGCATCATCACAAAGTAGAGATGAAGGACATGCAGATGAAAATATTCCTCCATCCACAAATGAAAAAGTGACTTCAAATGTAGAGATAGCCTCATCAACTCTGGAAGAGGTAAAAATTTCTCTGAGCTGCAACTCAGCTCTTTTGGGACCAGATTTTCAAATGCCTAATCGAGAACAACTTCTAGAAATGATGGAGGCTAAATGTTTGCAATCATATCAAATCACTGACCCAAATTTTTCTGTTGTGAAACTGTTGAGAGATGTATGTGACTGCCTGTTGGAATTGAGAACTGGTTCAAATGATGATTCGCAAGAAGGCTCAGTGATAAGATCAAGTGCTGATGTGTTGAAGGAATCAGAGGCACATGACAGACACTCTGAGTGTTGAAGGAAATAAAGATTTGGACATATTTTTCCCACTTCAAATTACAGTGGACATTAAACAGAACACCATTTATTTGCATGTGTCATGTACCACATTAGCTTGTTTCGTTTCATATTGTTCCACACTTAAGCTTTTTTCTTTTAAAAAAATAATATTATTACAAGGGAAAAGTTTGAGAATTTTCTTGTGGTTTAATATTTTATCACTTATCTCCTAATACTTCTCTTTTCTTGATCACTTATATCTCCTATATTTTTTTATTTTTGGTAGGGCCTGTAACAGCCCGTTGTACACCGGTATTGTTAACATTAATTATGATATTAAGCGCAGTTACAATCACAGCAATTCATTTATAAAAATGAGAATAAACTTTTTCCGATTATTACGCGAACGATAAAAGTATAAAAAGCGTAATAATAAAAAGCTGTGATCGTAACTGAAACACTAGCGGAAGACTTTCTTAATTATTTATACCCTTTATTCTATCACATACAAGATACTAAGGGGTTCCCATAAACCCACTTAGCCAATTCCTCACTTTTTACGTTTTTACCACTTAACCGGATTTGCCAATTTGTTTTTCTACGAACCCAAAATAAAAATCCAAACTTAAACTCCAGGCTATCTTTTTTCCTTGTTCACTTACCTTTCTAACAAGCTATCACACACTCGATTCCGAGCTCGTGAGCTCCGGTTATCGCCGTTTGAAGATGGACAAACAACATTGCCTACCAACTCCAAAACAGCCTAAAACGTCCAAACTTCACGGAATAAACTGCACCTAACCACAAGGACACTGCCTCTCAAATTTTTATACCATAAACTAGACACCTCAAACTTCGATTTGATATATCGTATGCTTAATTTGGCCAAGTAACGAAGCGGGAATTAATTTCTCAAAACCACCTCAAATCTGCCAGCTAAAACCGGACAGAACAGGGCAGTGTGTGACAACAGCCCCCATGGGCTGCGCACACCACCAATGAACCTAAGCTTTTGACACAACGTAGGGGACATCTTAAGCTTCAAAATGGCGTATGGTACGTCCCAATCGGACCACTATGGAGAGAGATACGCTCCTCCAAAGTTCACCCAAAAACTGCCAATTCTACAGAAAATTCGCCAGAGTTTCCTTTGTATTTTCTAAAATCCCCAAATTTGCATAACCTGTTTAACACCACTAATACACCTGAAATCCAGCAAAATCCAATGGGTGGCACACACAAGGTCCAAAAACGCCTTGGGGCACTTACAACCCAATCCATTATACACTTAAAACATAAACAGTTTACTTTCAATTTCATGCATAAAACATAATACGGATAGTCATAAACCTATAATAGGCCTAAAGGCCTTCCATCATATTACATACATCCTTGGTACACTTACAACACTGGATTACATTTACATTTACAACTTTAACTTCAAACTACAATTATTTACATATTACACTTCACTTGCCAAATAAATTCATAAACTAAAATGACATGATAGCTAAACTCTACACCACTGCTCCACTCGTCCTCATGCGGGCTTCTTGCCCGCTGCTCCATATCCACTAGTACACCCTGAAATAATGCCCCGAGACGGGGTGAGATATACGGATATATCTCAGTAACCAAGAGGTTCTGGAGAAAACTCCGCCCAATGGTTCACTTCGATGTATATAAATAACATAAAACAACATCACTGTTATAAAACGGGATAAAGCAAGGGATTTAGAGAAAGGGGGAAAATATCAGAAACAACTACGACATGCGGGATGGTAGCTACCAATACCACGCCATGTCCTCGGCTATACGCCTATGGGTACTACCCCTGGCGTGTTCAGAGAACAACCCACCAAGGTACCCCTTCCAACCATATACACCCGAGACAAACCTAGTGTGCTCCTATCCGGATAACACACCACGACCCTGGGTCAACTGGAACTCCCTCTCGGAGACCTATCCAGTGGCAGTCCGGAAACACTTGCCCGAAGGCTAAAAATATCTACTGGCCAGAGATCTGGTACATAAGTACCCACTGTGATAATGCACATGCATGCTCATGCTGTTCTACACTACTCATACACACTTCCTACCATTGCCATCAACTAGCAAGGTGGAACACAAAAGGGGAACAAGCCCCAGTACCAAGAGGTTACCTTTCTTTTTCCTTCCACTGAGCTCCGCAGAACTCCACTTACAGCTTGATTCACAGGGAACGCCTACACAGAGGACCATTCCACACACTTAGAACTTTGAATCTACTCATGAGTTTCGACATAATATGTGTAAACCACATCACATACCTCAATCCACTTGATCCAAAACCAAGGGCAGTCCACTGTTTCACTGTTCCGGGTTTAAATCCACGTACGGCAACCTATACAACCATGTATAGCCGTCAGTTTACGTCAAATTACGACAAAACGTAAAAACACCAAAATCCCCCTTTTTCCCACAAAGTGGTTCAGCCATATTAGTGTTATTTAGGGATTTATTTTTCTAAATTTTCTTTCTCATTTTATTACACTTCCATAGGTTGCCAAAAGGATAATTCAATCGTCGTTTCTCCGTTTTACGTCTTTTACGCATCGTTTGCTAAATCTTTCACTCTAGGCTCTTTTATGCCAAATGATACCACTCATTATTTTTCATTGATTCTTCCACTTTATAATCACAACACAACCCATCTAATTACCATTTAAAGCATGAAACATCATCCATGCAATTTACACAATATCATTTTACCTCTTTTTGCCTAAAGGCCGATTTGCTCACTAATTCACATCCAAGGAATTTCCATCAATTTTAACCACTCCACACCTCATATCATCCTATTATATCATCATACAATCACACTACAATTCACTATACCACACATTAACACAAAACTCAAAAATCCATTTCATGCACTAAATTTTTTCTAAGTTAAAATTCACTTTTTTTCGCTTAAAATTTTCATTGCATTTCTAGCATTAATACATCATTCTAAGACATTATCATCTAATAGACATTTTCCATTTGAGCTCTCTAACAACACAAATCAAACAAGCCCTCTTTAGGGTGCATAAACAATTTCAAAAATAAATCTTCAAATCAATCCATGAGAGGTGTTGAAACTTACCCACAATTACGTCACAAGACTCCTCCTAGAACTCCACAAGCAATGGCTCAAGAAATCAACCCCAAAATCACAAAATTCCCAAAAATTTCGTGGCTGTATATGCCTTTTTTCTCACAATAGAGAGGGTTTTGAGGGAAACTAATCAGTGGGTTGTGTTCGGATGATGATTTCCATCGAATTTCAAGACAAGAATCGTCCGATTCGGTTAAGAATTGATGAAGTTATGAAGAAATCAATCAAAGAAACAAAAAAAAACGAAAATGGAAGGGGGAGGGGCTGTTGGGAAGGAAGAATACGGGAAAGAAATGAGAGGAATAGTGTTTAAGAATTGTTTATTTGACTTTAAGTGGGTACCGGATCCCACGTGATTTAAAACTCACCCGAATTTCCCTCCGGTCATCACTAAAATTCACTATTTAAAAACCTAATGAGAAATTATAATTTTTCATCTTAACAAAATCCTTTAATTTTACTCACTCAGATAAAAATTTGGAGCTTTCCGGTTGTTCGGAAAAATACTGCTTTAAGGTACAGCGCGCTCCGTTGACAAACTTCCACAAATTGACTTAAATCCCTCAAATATTATCAGAAATCATATTTCCTATTTCTATGGACCATTTAAAATCAATATTTGAAACCTAGAGCTCAAAATTCCACTGGCACGTTTTACGGTGCAATCTGACTGCAGTATTTTTACCCGCGAAAAACACTATTCACTGATTTTTCTGAAACTTGCCTATCCACTCAATTTTTCGTTCTGAATCCATTTCCAGGCTTATTTTTATCATCTGAGACCTCCTGCTCAATTTTTTTCCTTCCTAGGGTTGCGTGTTGGCTAATTACCGTTTTGCCCTTTCTTTGTATTTTGGCCTATTCTTTGGGATTTTCACTAATCTTTCACTTAATTTCTCACTTAACACTTTAATTACTTATTTTAGAATTGTGAGGTGTTATAATCACCCCACCTTTTAGAATTTTGTCCGCAAAATTACATCTTAACGGTCCCGTAACACGGGGTGTAATCGAAAATGTCATTTCTGTGGTATCCATGATTACTTAGTCCTTTACAAACTTGATAACTTCAGGTATCTGAACCCTTAACTCATTATATCTTTCACTGTTT
>JAVKPL010005990.1:0-25373 GCA_032173675.1 Gastrolobium villosum | reverse complement strand
TTGTAGCTTACTTCAATCATTCAAACAGTTATTTTGGGGTTTACTATAACCTTTTCTGCTTGATAGTACATTTATGAAAGGGTGAACTTGGGGAATGACTCAACTAGAATCAACAAAATATGGGGCATCAACCCACAGTAAAGTAACAGCACTTAAAACAAAACCAAGCAACACAATTGGCTGAAAAGAAGAACTTTACCAATAAAAATAATAATCTCTCTCTATTCCCATTATGAACTCTTTATCATATGTCTTCTCTCGAAACAAACTCGATATTAACCAACTTTTTTCCATCATGTATCCAGTTTTACTTCAATTTAGTTTATCATAACATGAGGAACAATGCTGTACCACACAAATTTGCACTAGTTTTATTCTAAAAACAAGGGAATATTTTCTTGAATTTCACCTCAAAACTGAAAAACAGGATCATATGGCTGAAAAATCTGACCTGTACATGACCAGTATCTGCCCAAGCTGCACATATATGGGGATTTTGTGTCATGGAGCGTATACGGTTGACACATCCTTCGTGAGTTACCTTCCGCAACTGTAGATGTGAAAAGAACAAAAATGTGAGTAAGATCAAATTTTAAACAGCCAAGAAGTGACATAATAAAAACTCAAATGAAGAGGATGTTGCCTGCAAAATGGGACCCCGAGCACCATCTTCATCTTCACTATCATCCTCACTATCACTATCACTATCCTCCTCACCATCCATTCCAGAGTCATCAGCTTCAAGTTTAGGCACCAGCTCACGTCTCTTCCCAGAAATATTTGATACTTTGAAAATCCCAATAGAATTCCAAGAAGCTTTCTCTGCCTGTAGCACATGCACCATCATATAACAATATGACATTGTCAACTAAGTAAAAGGCAACAGACAAAAGACAAAAGAAACAAAGCAAGTGAATAACAAAACTAGGAGCTGCTACGTATTAACTTTCATTGTCATACTGATAATTACTAGTTATAATAATAATAATAGTAATCTGCATTCCAGACTCAAACTCGAAATTCTTTGAAAGGGAAATTTCTCTTCCAAATATTTGTCCTATGAAGCTTGATATCGACTTCCCTTTCACCCCATTTGCTATTGCTAATGAATAGTAACAATCCCCAAGTTGTTTAATAAAACATCCCAAAAAACAAAAACAAATATAAAAAATAAAGCTAACCTGAGTCCCTGTCACGAAATATACTGTGTGGGGAAATTCTGTTCGAACTAAGCCCAGAGTGTCACGTACAATATCAAAGCTGTCAAAAGTCCCAAAACATATTCATAACTTAAAGATTGCTGATACTAATCAGAAATTAAAGCAAGTGCCTGAATAAACAGGCCAAGATTCTCCTTTTGAATTGCAATGTTGATGCCAAAGTAACTTTACTTAAAAACTGTATGAATTATGATCCTATTATTAACAATAAATCCAACCAAAACAAATTGTCTTTTTTTTTTTTATTAAAAATAAACTCAAAGCTTTGTTCTTTTACTCTTTCTGGGGTGCAAAACAGGAAGAAAAAAAAATTTAAAGGGAAAAGAAAAAACGCATTAACCTACCTCAGACAGGGCCATCCAATGTGAAAGGCATGAAGAGAGTTGTAAGCAGAAGGGTCACACTGAAGCTCTTCACCTTCCTCCAACTTGTCCACACCAGGTTGCCACACCTTCACTGGATGTTGTGGCGCCAAAGATGAAGAGGACCCATCCCCTTTCTTCGAGCCCTGAATTTATTATTTATTTATCATAAAAACAAAGAAAAAAAAATATGAAATATGCCGACAAAAAAACCAGAACGAAGTGAGGTTATAGAAGGGGTTGACTAGGCCACAAGATTGAACCTTGCTCTTGCTCTTCACTTTCTTACGATGTTTTATGCCGCGAGTCATCTCCAATTAGTTCAGAGTTGAGAAAACTGAGAGAAGATAATGAATTACACAAAAGGGTCACACTGAAGCTCTTCACCTTCCTCCAACTTGTCCACACCAGGTTGCCACACCTTCACTGGATGTTGTGGCGCCAAAGATGAAGAGGACCCATCCCCTTTCTTCGAGCCCTGAATTTATTATTTATTTATCATAAAAACAAAGAAAAAAAAATATGAAATATGCCGACAAAAAAACCAGAACGAAGTGAGGTTATAGAAGGGGTTAATTTATACCAATGATATTAAACTCAATATCAGGCTAGGTTGATCCGAAAATCGGTGAACTAGTAGAATAAGTTAGGTCACTTAGGTCAAATCTAAAAAAATGAGGAAACAAGATGATAGGTCTTCCTCTCTAGTATCTATTCCGAGATTGGTAGCTTTCTTACTAAGAGAGCATAAGTCATGGGATTTATCCCAATATAAACCTAGCCGATCCATAAAAGATTCTGTGTCAATTGGATTCACTCATCATAAAAATCAAAGTCACACTAAAGCCTATATTGCTGGCTAATTAAGCATAATTAGGAGATAATTTTATTTCATAACATGAGAAACATACCTGTATATAAACTATAAAGCAGAACTATGTATGGAATAAAGGAAGCTATGTAAAGAAGTATATAACCTTTTCAGCAAAAAAAAGAATAAGTATATAACCTTTTCAGCAAAAAAAAGAAGAACTATGTATGGTTTTTTCTTTTTTGTTGTTGTCATTTTTTGCAATTCGAATCTATGTTGCACCAATACTGATATGGGACATGATACGACACTCTTATACGTTAATTTTAAAAAATGTTAAATTTGACATGTTGAGACACGTTTTAATATTAAATAATATTTTGATTTATGTAGTGTATATATATTATATTTAATATTCAACAATTTAACAAAAAGTAAAGTTAAACTTATAATACTCATCAATTTTGCAAAGAAATATAATATATTTCAAATATTTCTATTAAACTCAATAAAATGGTAATTATAATCCAACGAATCTAATAGTTGGAAATAAAAATACAAAATAACACAAACTTTGAACATATTTTGAGTCTCTACAATACGTGTTGGAGTGTCGGGAGTGTCGAACACGACACGTCAGAATTTTTAAAGTGTCAATTCATCATATATTCGAATCACAATTTGAATTATAGGATGACTAAGATCTAACTAGGATCATATCTACATTTGAATTATAAGATGACTAGGATCTGAATAAAATCATATCCCCATTTGATTTATAGGATAACATTACTATTTGCATTTGTGTTTAGATTTGAATCATCGGGTTATTATTTACATTTAAGTTTAGATTTGAATCATAACGTTCATATTTGTATTTTGTATATTTTTCTAGTAGTAAGAATATCTTCATTCTTTGAATTATAGGATAACTAAGATCTAACTAAAATCATATCTGCATTTGAATTATAGGATAACTAGGATCTGACTAGGATCATATCAGCATTTGAATTATAGTATGACGTTATTATTTGCGTTTAAATTTAGATTTGAATCATGGAGGTTATTATTTGTATTTTGTAATTTTTTTTATATATTGTATTTTGTAAACGCAACGGAACCAACAAAATCGTCGGAAATAAAATATAATGTAAATTTAAGTCTAATGATGATTTTGAAATTAGCACTTTGTAATTAAGCAGCACTTCAAAGTCCAAATACCCTATCTCCAAAAAAAAAAAAGTCCAAATACCCTAATTACACGAAAGCTTTTGAATGAGATTTTATTACATAGATGGAAGGAGATATTATACTTATGAATTATTTTCTTTTATAATCTCTTGTATCTATTTTTATGATTGTTTGATTAAAATTAATTCAACAACTCTGATAATTTTGTAATTGTGGAGTTGATTTTAATCCAATAATGATAACATATTCTAAAAGAAAAAAATATTATAAATATAACCTCGTGATTAAAATAGAAACTATTTCATCCTTTTACCTCTCATTATTTATTTAATAATAATTTTACCTTTGATTGCAAACTATCTATCAATCTGCCCCTCTTTAATCGATTAAATTGAATATTTAATCAATTAAATGGTCAAATGAAAATTTAATCGATTAAATCTTCAACTTAATTGATTAAATTTTCCTTTTTATCAGAAGAAATAGGGAGATTTAATCGACTAAATCTTTAAGTCAATGATTTTTACCTATTTTAACCATTTAATCGATTAAATTTTTGGCTTAATCGACTAAAGAGTGGCAGATTGATAGATAATTCTGAGTGAGGGACAAAATAATTATTAAATAATTAATGAGAGACAAAATGGTGAAAATGCCTTAAAATAGATATAATTTCTGGGTAATGAATTCGAACTATAAAAGAAGCTTATAATTATTCACCGGAAAAATATAAGGCAGTGATAGATTTTTTTAAATTAGCCTAAGAAACATTGTTCAACCTTTGATTTCTAAGGGCAGAGAGGATAAATTCATGAGATAGCATAAAAAATGCAGTAAACATGAAACTTATATTTTATGTTACTTCAAGTAAGTATGAAATTACAAAATCAGAATAAAAATATATAAACATCTTAATTAAAATATCTGTGATAAATGATAAAAATTAAACATTAAAATATTATTATTATTATTATTATTGAGGCAGGTTATATTTACAAACTCTTACAAACTATACCATATTCTCCCGGGAGAATACAAGTTTTTACAAACTACAATATGTTCTCCCGGGAGAATATAGTGTAATTTGTAAAAAAATTCCAAAAAATTTGTAAACGGATCCTGTCCCATTATTATTAGGATTTTATAATTTTCAAGTAACATGAGAGTTGAAACTTTCCTACACACTCTTCGATTTTCGTACTGATATGGGTCCCACATATAATTTTTTATAACACATGGATCTCACCTGCTTTTTAGCTGTATGACATGAGATTTCAATTCTATGTAAAATGAGAATTATAAAAATATTATTATTATTAGGGTTTATCATCTATAATTTAACATGACCAGAAAAACTTTCCTACACTCACAACATTTTGTGGGGCCCGCAGCAAAAAAAAACACACTCTGGCACGCAAAACGAATCTCTATAACATTACACAATCACTTTTCCTACAACATAACTCTTATAAAACCCTTATTATTATTATTATTATTATTATTATTATTATTATGAGAAAAAAGGAATATGAAATTATATATTGTAAACAGCGAAAACAGAGAACATTAGAAAGGTGTCAATCTGATAGGTTTCTGGCTCACCCTCTGTTTCTCTTTATACTCTCTCCACCAATTTCATCAACAGTTCCTCTCTGACTTTGTTTCTTTCTCCCTTCTAAGAAATTCAAAGCAGAGACAAAACACAGACTAGTTACAACTCACTTTATTATCTCTACCCATTAATATTATCTTCATCCACAAAGAGACAACTCTTGCCACTGCTTCTTATTTTCTTCTCTCCGTGTCCTTTCCAACCATCTTTTGTTTTCCATCGGCAACAGCTCGCGGAGATAAAAAGATCGATTCTTGAAGACCAAGAAGAAGAGAACCTTACCCTCTGTAAGTGGGTTTTCTTTTTCTTCTTCAATTATCGGGTGTTTGGTTTTCCAAACCAATTGGGTAATTGAGTAAGGAAACTCTGGCTTATCGTTCACGAGATAAATTATGTTCCATTTGGTGTTTGATAATTCGTGTTGTGTTATATTTCCTTTTTCTTTTTCTTTTTAATATATGTGGTTTTGACTAATCGGGGTCCAATCAGGTATATCCTGTGCTGTGTTACCCTTCGATACGCAAGCTTCAACTAACCAGTGCTATATTTTGTTGTTGTCCTGGAAAGTGATTAAAATGGCAGAAATTCTCAAGTTGGTAAGAATTTGTTTTCCTTGTTCTTACTTTCTTTATTGTAACTGTTCCATTGACAATTTTCAGACACTTCAATTTCAATATTTTTAGGCTCTCGCTCGCAGTCACGGTTGTGTTATTGGTTAATTTGGATATGGTTTTTGCAGGATTTGTCTTCTTCATGTGGGTCTGTAGAGGCTTTGGAATCGGAACAGAAGAACATGGGCACCCAGAGAATTTCGGTTTCGGATCACATAAACGCATTTCAATATACAGCCGAGAAAACCGATTGCCAACTTATTCAGAATCAGAAGGAAAAAAGAAGAAGAATGATTCATTCTCTAATGGTTTCCAAATCCATTCAGTTCTTCCTTCTTCTTTGTTCTCTTGCTTTTCTTTCAGAGGTTGCCTTTGCCGACCTTCCATATGAAATTTGTTCCAAAAGCATCAACCATAAAAATCGAATTTCCTTTCAAAACAACCTAAACAATCTCCTCTCACCTTTACCCTACAATGCTTCAATCACCAATTCCTATAATACTTCTTTTGGGGTTGCCTCACATAGAGTATATGGCCTCTACATGTGCCTCGACTATGTTTCACATGAAACTTGCATGAATTGCATAGCCACGGCAATAGAGGACATTGTCAAACTCTGCCCTCATGCAGAAGAAGCAATTGTATGGGAGGAGGTATGCCAATTACGTTATTCCAATAAGAATTTCATGGGTAGGTTGAATGTCACAGGGAACATTGGCAAAGATAATCAACAGAAGATTTCAGAACCAAAAAAATTTCATCATGCTGTGAATAAGATATTGAGTAATATCACTCATATGGCATCTTTTAATGTTTCGGCAAACATGTATGCTACTGGAGAAGTCCCTTTTGAAGATAAAACAATATATGCCTTAGTGCAGTGCACCAGAGATTTATCAGCCAATCAATGCAATAGGTGCCTGCGAAGTGCCAGAAAAGAATTACCAGGTTGTTGTCATGACTCAATCGGTGCAAGAGTTCTGAGTCGTAGCTGTTACTTGAGATATGAATTTTATCCGTTTTATCTTGATGCATCAGAAACCACAGGTTTTTTAACCGGCAGTTACGAAAGAGGTAAGCATTTCAAGTCACTTCAAGTTTTAACAATGGTCTAAAACATATTATAGGCCACAATCATTCAAAGCTGCATTTGATTGATCCTTTATGCAGATAGTTCAAGCAAGATATGGTGGATGATTACAAGCATTATAGTTGTGGTGAGCTTGGTGACAATATTTTCCATTTGCTGCATATACTTTTTCAGGATTATAATGAATAAGCAAAGTAAGATTTTATAAGAAGGTTTGTTCAGGTTTCTAATTTCTTTTCTTCTCCTAACTCATTTTGTTGTTGTCTTTAGGTAAGAATGGGACAGACAATCATCAAATGAAACTTCAGAACTTTTGTCAGCAGAGTAAATCATCACTTCATCAGCAGAATACTGGAGAAAGAAATGACAAAATATATGAGGACCTCCCTTATATTGATCTTGGATCTCTTTGTGTGGCTACTGAAAATTTTTCTGATTCAAATAAGCTTGGACAAGGTGGCTTTGGTCCTGTTTACAAGGTAAATAAAATTCAAGTTAAAAGTTCACCCTTTCTTACATGAATGTTTTCTAAAATTCACCCCTTATATTTTTTTTTGAAGGGTATACTTGGTGATGGCTTTAATTTTTTTTTTTATTTATTTTGTTTTAAAAAGTGTGGGCTCCACAAAATATTGTGTGTAGGAAATTTTATTGTGTCATGGTAACAGACAAAACGAAAACCCATAAATTTAATATTAATTTAATAACAACACAATTGATGGAGCATGTTTATCAGAGAAACAGCACAAAAGATTGATGATGCGCGTATTTATATCTATTTTAAATTTTAAATTTAGAATTTAATGTAATATGAGCCGATTGAATCTTGTATTTAATATAATAGAAACTGATTGAGAGTTGGTTACGTATTGTCTCCGTATTTATGTCTATTTTGAAATGTTAAATTTAAAATTTAAATTAATAAGAGCTGATTGTGTGATTGTATTTTGTATTTAATATAATAGGAGCTGATTGCGAGTTGGTTACATGTTGTCGCCAATTTTTATTTATTTATAATTTATAATTTTTGAGCCTATTTATAGTCAATATTTCAATGAAATTAGCAAGATTGTAGCTACCAAAAATATGCTCTAAATTACATTAAATTCTAAATCAAAATGAAATTATCTAAATTAAATTCAAAATTCAAAATTAAATTTAAAATTCAATATTCAAATTATATAACAACAACCTCCTATATAAACCACATTAAAAAATTGGGAAAAGTATGTGTAATCTAAAATGAGAGGGAGATTATACCTACTATCTTTTTTTTTTTACTACATCTTACTACTAAATCTTAACCGTTGATTTCCGTCAATCTAACAGTTATAATTTATTGGGTCATACTTATTAATTAATTATTAATTTCTAATAAATAATAATTGTTAGATTGGCGGAAATTAACGATTAAGATTTGATAATAAGAGGTAGTGAAAAAAAATAGTAACTATATACCTCTCCCAATATAATGATGGTCTTTTAAGAGAGAGATAAAAGTAGATCACGGGAGATAAAACTATACACTGATGCCATGAATCAAGCACCATCTGATGGCAGAGTGGTCTGAATATTTGAAGGCATAAGCATGTTGAATCCATCTGCTGCTGTAGACACAATCATTCCAGGAATCTGTGCGTGCCAATGCAGTTCTTTCAGGTCTTTCTGTCCCTGTTTTGAGTTAAAAGAAAGGGTTTATCATCTATCATTTAACATGACCTTATAAAATTTACTACACACAATATTTTGTGTGGGGCTCACAGCAAAAAAAAATCAGCACGCAAAACAAATCTCTATAACATAACACAATCACTTTTCCTACAACATATAGAAGGGGTTGACTAGGCCACAAGATTGAACCTTGCTCTTGCTCTTGACTTTCTTACGATGTTTTATGCCGCGTGTCATCTCCAATTAGTTCAGAGTTGAGAAAACTGAGAGAAGATAATGAATTACACAAAAGGAATCGTATAACACCTTAGTAGAAACTCAAAATACCAAACATAACAGAGACAAATCGAAATTCATAACGCTTTCTATGATTACGTATTACTAAAAAAATCGGTAATAATCCAAGCTTGACTTGTCCATCATTGTTAAAGGGGCTATATTTTGTGTTGAACATTCTAATTTATCTACCATCTCAAAACGTTTAGATTGTTTTCATTTAAAAAAAGAAAAAAGGAGAAAGGAAAAAAAAAAGGATGTGCTGAACCCATAAAAAACAAAGTACAAAGAGGGTAAAGAGCACTACAGAGATCCTCTGTTGATTCAAGTTGCGGAAGACATACCTGTTGGTGTTGGATACAGAGAGAGAAACACAGTGAGTTAACAGATTGGGGTTTTAGGGGTTAGTGTTTCGGTGGACATCATAGGGTTTTGTTTGTTTAATAGGTTTGTTTGTTTCGGATTAGCCGAACAACTGTTCCTGTTTCATTGTGCTCTGTTTCTTTTCTTTTTTTTGTTAAACTTATCATCATCTAACCTAATCTAAAACATTTTTTCAGTCAAACAAAAATCATGTGGGTCCCACACATATAATAAAATAAAAAATATTGGTGTGGAAATTAAAGGGTGAGTAGATAAAAAAATTTATATCATATTACATAATATTAGTTTTCCTTTATTTTATTCTTAAAACTATTTTGTAAATTAGTTATAAAAATAATTGTTTATATCATATTACGTAAGTTGATTATCATATTACATAATTGTTAATAATATGATATAAACAATTATTTTTATAACTATTTTACAAAATAGTTTTAAGAATAAAAAAAAGGGAAAACTAATATTATGTAATATGATATAAATTTTTTTACCTACTCACCCTTTAATTTCCGCACCAATATTTTTTATTTTTATTATGTGTGGGACCCACATGATTTTTGTTTGAGTGAAAAAATGTTTTAGATTAGGTTAGATGATGATAAGTTTAACATAAAAAAAAAAAAGAACCAGAGCACAATGAAACAGGAACAGTTGTTCGGCTAATCCGAAACAAACAAACCTATTAAACAAACAAAACCCTATGATGTCCACCGAAACACTAACCCCTAAAACCCCAATCAGTTAACTCACTGTGTTTCTCTCTCTGTATCCAACACCAACAGGTATGTCTTCCGCAACTTGAATCAACAGAGGATCTCTGTAGTGCTCTTTACCCTCTTTGTACTTTTTTTTTTATGGGTTCAGCACATCCTTTTTTTTTCCTTTTCCTTTTTTCTTTTTTTAAATGAAAACAATCTAAACGTTTTGAGATGGTAGAAAAATTAGAATGCTCAACACAAAATATAGCCCCTTTAACAATGATGGACAAGTCAAGCTTGGATTATTACCGATTTTTTTAGTAATACGTAATCATAGAAAGCGTTATGAATTTCGATTTGTCTCTGTTATGTTTGGTATTTTGAGTTTCAACTAAGGTGTTATACGATTCCTTTTGTGTAATTCATTATCTTCTCTCAGTTTTCTCAACTCTGAACTAATTGGAGATGACACGCGGCATAAAACATCGTAAGAAAGTCAAGAGCAAGAGCAAGGTTCAATCTTGTGGCCTAGTCAACCCCTTCTATATGTTGTAGGAAAAGTGATTCTGTTATGTTATAGAGATTTGTTTTGCGTGCTGATTCTTTTTTTCCTGTGAGCCCCACAAAATATTGTGTATAGGAAATTTCATAAGGTCATGTTAAATGATAGATGATAAACCCTTTCTTTTAACTCAAAACAGGGACAGAAAGACCTGAAAGAACTGCATTGGCACGCACAGATTCCTGGAATGATTGTGTCTACAGCAGCAGATGGATTCAACATGCTTATGCCTTCAAATATTCAGACCACTCTGCCATCAGATGGTGCTTGATTCATGGCATCAGTGTTCAGTTTTCAAAGGCAGATATTTCTTATTGGTATTGCTACCAAAGTTTGGATAAACTGCTCCTTTGTTGAAGAAATTTTCCTTTTGTATTATTTTCCTTTTTCCTATTTGTTTTTTGTTTTTTGTTCTTGGTTGTTTTCATTTCTTTCTGCAAGTTTTGTCATATGAGTAGACGCTGTTGGGAGTTTGGCAAAATATTGGACCTTAAGGTCCAAAAATTTCATGCAATTATTGTATATAATATAATAACATTACTGCCAAGCTCCCAACAGCGTCTACTCATATGACAAAACTTGCAGAAAGAAATGAAAACAACCAAGAACAAAAAACAAAAAACAAAAAACAAATAGGAAAAAGGAAAATAATACAAAAGGAAAATTTCTTCAACAAAGGAGTAGATTCAGGATGTATGCACCAGGAGCAGCTTATCCAAACTTTGGTAGCAATACCAATAAGAAATATCTGCCTTTGAAAACTGAACACTGATGCCATGAATCAAGCACCATCTGATGGCAGAGTGGTCTGAATATTTGAAGGCATAAGCATGTTGAATCCATCTGCTGCTGTAGACACAATCATTCCAGGAATCTGTGCGTGCCAATGCAGTTCTTTCAGGTCTTTCTGTCCCTGTTTTGAGTTAAAAGAAAGGGTTTATCATCTATCATTTAACATGACCTTATAAAATTTACTACACACAATATTTTGTGTGGGGCTCACAGCAAAAAAAAATCAGCACGCAAAACAAATCTCTATAACATAACACAATCACTTTTCCTACAACATATAGAAGGGGTTGACTAGGCCACAAGATTGAACCTTGCTCTTGCTCTTGACTTTCTTACGATGTTTTATGCCGCGTGTCATCTCCAATTAGTTCAGAGTTGAGAAAACTGAGAGAAGATAATGAATTACACAAAAGGAATCGTATAACACCTTAGTAGAAACTCAAAATACCAAACATAACAGAGACAAATCGAAATTCATAACGCTTTCTATGATTACGTATTACTAAAAAAATCGGTAATAATCCAAGCTTGACTTGTCCATCATTGTTAAAGGGGCTATATTTTGTGTTGAACATTCTAATTTATCTACCATCTCAAAACGTTTAGATTGTTTTCATTTAAAAAAAGAAAAAAGGAGAAAGGAAAAAAAAAAGGATGTGCTGAACCCATAAAAAACAAAGTACAAAGAGGGTAAAGAGCACTACAGAGATCCTCTGTTGATTCAAGTTGCGGAAGACATACCTGTTGGTGTTGGATACAGAGAGAGAAACACAGTGAGTTAACAGATTGGGGTTTTAGGGGTTAGTGTTTCGGTGGACATCATAGGGTTTTGTTTGTTTAATAGGTTTGTTTGTTTCGGATTAGCCGAACAACTGTTCCTGTTTCATTGTGCTCTGTTTCTTTTCTTTTTTTTGTTAAACTTATCATCATCTAACCTAATCTAAAACATTTTTTCAGTCAAACAAAAATCATGTGGGTCCCACACATATAATAAAATAAAAAATATTGGTGTGGAAATTAAAGGGTGAGTAGGTAAAAAAATTTATATCATATTACATAATATTAGTTTTCCTTTATTTTATTCTTAAAACTATTTTGTAAATTAGTTATAAAAATAATTGTTTATATCATATTACGTAAGTTGATTATCATATTACATAATTGTTAATAATATGATATAAACAATTATTTTTATAACTATTTTACAAAATAGTTTTAAGAATAAAAAAAAGGGAAAACTAATATTATGTAATATGATATAAATTTTTTTACCTACTCACCCTTTAATTTCCGCACCAATATTTTTTATTTTTATTATGTGTGGGACCCACATGATTTTTGTTTGAGTGAAAAAATGTTTTAGATTAGGTTAGATGATGATAAGTTTAACATAAAAAAAAAAGAACCAGAGCACAATGAAACAGGAACAGTTGTTCGGCTAATCCGAAACAAACAAACCTATTAAACAAACAAAACCCTATGATGTCCACCGAAACACTAACCCCTAAAACCCCAATCAGTTAACTCACTGTGTTTCTCTCTCTGTATCCAACACCAACAGGTATGTCTTCCGCAACTTGAATCAACAGAGGATCTCTGTAGTGCTCTTTACCCTCTTTGTACTTTTTTTTTTATGGGTTCAGCACATCCTTTTTTTTTTCCTTTTCCTTTTTTTTTTTTAAATGAAAACAATCTAAACGTTTTGAGATGGTAGAAAAATTAGAATGCTCAACACAAAATATAGCCCCTTTAACAATGATGGACAAGTCAAGCTTGGATTATTACCGATTTTTTTAGTAATACGTAATCATAGAAAGCGTTATGAATTTCGATTTGTCTCTGTTATGTTTGGTATTTTGAGTTTCAACTAAGGTGTTATACGATTCCTTTTGTGTAATTCATTATCTTCTCTCAGTTTTCTCAACTCTGAACTAATTGGAGATGACACGCGGCATAAAACATCGTAAGAAAGTCAAGAGCAAGAGCAAGGTTCAATCTTGTGGCCTAGTCAACCCCTTCTATATGTTGTAGGAAAAGTGATTCTGTTATGTTATAGAGATTTGTTTTGCGTGCTGATTCTTTTTTTCCTGTGAGCCCCACAAAATATTGTGTATAGGAAATTTCATAAGGTCATGTTAAATGATAGATGATAAACCCTTTCTTTTAACTCAAAACAGGGACAGAAAGACCTGAAAGAACTGCATTGGCACGCACAGATTCCTGGAATGATTGTGTCTACAGCAGCAGATGGATTCAACATGCTTATGCCTTCAAATATTCAGACCACTCTGCCATCAGATGGTGCTTGATTCATGGCATCAGTGTTCAGTTTTCAAAGGCAGATATTTCTTATTGGTATTGCTACCAAAGTTTGGATAAACTGCTCCTTTGTTGAAGAAATTTTCCTTTTGTATTATTTTCCTTTTTCCTATTTGTTTTTTGTTTTTTGTTCTTGGTTGTTTTCATTTCTTTCTGCAAGTTTTGTCATATGAGTAGACGCTGTTGGGAGTTTGGCAAAATATTGGACCTTAAGGTCCAAAAATTTCATGCAATTATTGTATATAATATAATAACATTACTGCCAAGCTCCCAACAGCGTCTACTCATATGACAAAACTTGCAGAAAGAAATGAAAACAACCAAGAACAAAAAACAAAAAACAAAAAACAAATAGGAAAAAGGAAAATAATACAAAAGGAAAATTTCTTCAACAAAGGAGTAGATTCAGGATGTATGCACCAGGAGCAGCTTATCCAAACTTTGGTAGCAATACCAATAAGAAATATCTGCCTTTGAAAACTGAACACTGATGCCATGAATCAAGCACCATCTGATGGCAGAGTGGTCTGAATATTTGAAGGCATAAGCATGTTGAATCCATCTGCTGCTGTAGACACAATCATTCCAGGAATCTGTGCGTGCCAATGCAGTTCTTTCAGGTCTTTCTGTCCCTGTTTTGAGTTAAAAGAAAGGGTTTATCATCTATCATTTAACATGACCTTATAAAATTTACTACACACAATATTTTGTGTGGGGCTCACAGCAAAAAAAAATCAGCACGCAAAACAAATCTCTATAACATAACACAATCACTTTTCCTACAACATATAGAAGGGGTTGACTAGGCCACAAGATTGAACCTTGCTCTTGCTCTTGACTTTCTTACGATGTTTTATGCCGCGTGTCATCTCCAATTAGTTCAGAGTTGAGAAAACTGAGAGAAGATAATGAATTACACAAAAGGAATCGTATAACACCTTAGTAGAAACTCAAAATACCAAACATAACAGAGACAAATCGAAATTCATAACGCTTTCTATGATTACGTATTACTAAAAAAATCGGTAATAATCCAAGCTTGACTTGTCCATCATTGTTAAAGGGGCTATATTTTGTGTTGAACATTCTAATTTATCTACCATCTCAAAACGTTTAGATTGTTTTCATTTAAAAAAAGAAAAAAGGAGAAAGGAAAAAAAAAAGGATGTGCTGAACCCATAAAAAACAAAGTACAAAGAGGGTAAAGAGCACTACAGAGATCCTCTGTTGATTCAAGTTGCGGAAGACATACCTGTTGGTGTTGGATACAGAGAGAGAAACACAGTGAGTTAACAGATTGGGGTTTTAGGGGTTAGTGTTTCGGTGGACATCATAGGGTTTTGTTTGTTTAATAGGTTTGTTTGTTTCGGATTAGCCGAACAACTGTTCCTGTTTCATTGTGCTCTGTTTCTTTTCTTTTTTTTGTTAAACTTATCATCATCTAACCTAATCTAAAACATTTTTTCAGTCAAACAAAAATCATGTGGGTCCCACACATATAATAAAATAAAAAATATTGGTGTGGAAATTAAAGGGTGAGTAGGTAAAAAAATTTATATCATATTACATAATATTAGTTTTCCTTTATTTTATTCTTAAAACTATTTTGTAAATTAGTTATAAAAATAATTGTTTATATCATATTACGTAAGTTGATTATCATATTACATAATTGTTAATAATATGATATAAACAATTATTTTTATAACTATTTTACAAAATAGTTTTAAGAATAAAAAAAAGGGAAAACTAATATTATGTAATATGATATAAATTTTTTTACCTACTCACCCTTTAATTTCCGCACCAATATTTTTTATTTTTATTATGTGTGGGACCCACATGATTTTTGTTTGAGTGAAAAAATGTTTTAGATTAGGTTAGATGATGATAAGTTTAACATAAAAAAAAAAAGAACCAGAGCACAATGAAACAGGAACAGTTGTTCGGCTAATCCGAAACAAACAAACCTATTAAACAAACAAAACCCTATGATGTCCACCGAAACACTAACCCCTAAAACCCCAATCAGTTAACTCACTGTGTTTCTCTCTCTGTATCCAACACCAACAGGTATGTCTTCCGCAACTTGAATCAACAGAGGATCTCTGTAGTGCTCTTTACCCTCTTTGTACTTTTTTTTTATGGGTTCAGCACATCCTTTTTTTTTTCCTTTTCCTTTTTTCTTTTTTTAAATGAAAACAATCTAAACGTTTTGAGATGGTAGAAAAATTAGAATGCTCAACACAAAATATAGCCCCTTTAACAATGATGGACAAGTCAAGCTTGGATTATTACCGATTTTTTTAGTAATACGTAATCATAGAAAGCGTTATGAATTTCGATTTGTCTCTGTTATGTTTGGTATTTTGAGTTTCAACTAAGGTGTTATACGATTCCTTTTGTGTAATTCATTATCTTCTCTCAGTTTTCTCAACTCTGAACTAATTGGAGATGACACGCGGCATAAAACATCGTAAGAAAGTCAAGAGCAAGAGCAAGGTTCAATCTTGTGGCCTAGTCAACCCCTTCTATATGTTGTAGGAAAAGTGATTCTGTTATGTTATAGAGATTTGTTTTGCGTGCTGATTCTTTTTTTCCTGTGAGCCCCACAAAATATTGTGTATAGGAAATTTCATAAGGTCATGTTAAATGATAGATGATAAACCCTTTCTTTTAACTCAAAACAGGGACAGAAAGACCTGAAAGAACTGCATTGGCACGCACAGATTCCTGGAATGATTGTGTCTACAGCAGCAGATGGATTCAACATGCTTATGCCTTCAAATATTCAGACCACTCTGCCATCAGATGGTGCTTGATTCATGGCATCAGTGTTCAGTTTTCAAAGGCAGATATTTCTTATTGGTATTGCTACCAAAGTTTGGATAAACTGCTCCTTTGTTGAAGAAATTTTCCTTTTGTATTATTTTCCTTTTTCCTATTTGTTTTTTGTTTTTTGTTCTTGGTTGTTTTCATTTCTTTCTGCAAGTTTTGTCATATGAGTAGACGCTGTTGGGAGTTTGGCAAAATATTGGACCTTAAGGTCCAAAAATTTCATGCAATTATTGTATATAATATAATAACATTACTGCCAAGCTCCCAACAGCGTCTACTCATATGACAAAACTTGCAGAAAGAAATGAAAACAACCAAGAACAAAAAACAAAAAACAAAAAACAAATAGGAAAAAGGAAAATAATACAAAAGGAAAATTTCTTCAACAAAGGAGTAGATTCAGGATGTATGCACCAGGAGCAGCTTATCCAAACTTTGGTAGCAATACCAATAAGAAATATCTGCCTTTGAAAACTGAACACTGATGCCATGAATCAAGCACCATCTGATGGCAGAGTGGTCTGAATATTTGAAGGCATAAGCATGTTGAATCCATCTGCTGCTGTAGACACAATCATTCCAGGAATCTGTGCGTGCCAATGCAGTTCTTTCAGGTCTTTCTGTCCCTGTTTTGAGTTAAAAGAAAGGGTTTATCATCTATCATTTAACATGACCTAATAAAATTTACTACACACAATATTTTGTGTGGGGCTCACAGCAAAATAAAATCAGCACGCAAAACAAATCTCTATAACATAACACAATCACTTTTCCTACAACATAATTCTTATAAAACCCTAAAAGAAAATACATTAATAAACACAACTAATCAGGGAGTTCTACCATTCAGATAATAAATATGGAGTACGACCTACCTGGTGAATAAACAATAGTTGGGGAGGTAGATCTTCTGGGGTATTTACTTGCTCTTTGGTTTTAGCTTTAAATTCAGCTTCCTCTTCCTCATCTTTTTCTAAAGAAAGGTCCCATATTCTGCCGTGGAAGATCACAAAACTTTTAAAATCCTAAAGATAATGATTAAAAAAAAAAAAGCAGTCTCACGCTATAAAGCTCGCGATATGTCTAAAAGCAAAAAATAATCCTGAAATTTGTTTGGAATTTGACTATCGACATTCTATATATAGTACCACCAATTTCATATTTACTTACGTAAGTTGATTATCAGATGAGGAAACAGCCAAAGAAGAGGCTTCATGTGGACTCCACTCAATGGATGTTATTGGGTGCTTATGGTATTCAAAATGTGCTACCACAGAATCTCCTTCCTACACACAAATCAATGCACTTTTTGCATCAGCATAAATGGGACCTTTGACATATAGGGGAAAAAAAGAATGATCAGGAAATTGAAGCCAGATATGACATAACTTGAAACACCTTTGACATGAGAGAACACCAAATGCACACAGTAACCTTCCCGTTATAAATGAAGCATGTTAAACAATTTTTTTCTTCCTTTCATGTATATACAGGCTATCATACCTTGAGCAATCTGAGATCACGAATAGAAATAGTCCCATCATCACTCCCCGAGGCCAACATACAACTAGCCAACCTATTCAGTGCAAGAAGTACAAAGTAATAAGGAGATAAAGAATGGCAATCAAATTGATGGAACATCATAAAATTAATGCTTTAATACCTGTTCCATGATATTACATTCACATCAGCATTATGTGCTTTAAAAGATGCTGCTGCTGACTTCCCCAAACGTGTGTCCCATATTGCAATGCTTCCATCCACAGAACAAGAAGCAAAAACATGAGGTTCCGTAGGGCTCCACTGTAGGTATTCATTGATTAATACAACTCTCATTAGATTTATAAATGAAGGAAAATTACTTATATTAGAGATTGGACTGCACAAAATATATACTCAAACCACAAGAAGAGCAACAATTTCTTTGTGCATTAGTACATACTTGCAGATCTTCAACACTAGCAGAATGTCCAATAAATGGAGTATTGTCAATATTCCATGTTGCAGCAGATGTGGGCTCCCACAGATAAATACAATTCTTGCAATCCCCTTCAAACATGAAGATCATCATCAAGCCTCATATCTCTGTTGTAACTAAACATGAAAACATGCAAGAAAAATAAAGCTGAACTAAAAAAAGTATACCCAAAGATTACCAGATACAAGCCTTCCAGGAGTAAGAGGACTCCAGTCTATAGCATAGCCTTCATCTTTGTGCTTATGTTTATATAGTGGGTCCTGATTAAAAACTGCAGCAACTCCCTGGACACCTTCTGTTTCTGTCTCTGCTAGAGCATTGAGATGAGAGCTTAAGTCCCAGACCTACACATCAATTACTCAAGTATTAGACTATATACTAAATAGAAGGCATGACTAAGTAAAAATGAAATGGAATTTAACTTTTCTGATTGAAAGCGATGATGCAGAAAAATATAAACTGCAATCTTATAACCTTAGCTGCCGTTAATAATTTAAGAATTTTCGGAAATTTGAATATGATACAACAGTTAGGACCAAGTGACCACACTTGTATTTAAGAGTCATCTATATCTGGAGCTGGAATTTATCTTATTTGATCCTACAATGCTTTGAAATTTGTCAGAAGTATTAGAATCTAAACAGTTATAGAGCCACAGAAGATGTCCAGTGGTCCTATCAGCAAATATGAAACAAACATGGGGCCTTATTTCAAAGATTAATGTATGAAGTCAAGTCAAAGTTTTATGATTCCATATGTTTCAAAATTATATGTCTGCTAGGTTTGTGTAAGCGGTAACTAAACCAGTGAAGTACAACTACAATCACGTATTAACATCTTTTCTCTATTGAGACTTCGATCTTATGCATTCTGGCATCCACCAACCTCCACTCATTTAGAGTCAAAATGAAAAGATCTCTGCGCCTTTTGTCTTATCAATTATAACTTCCCAATCCTAGAGTTTCCCCTGAAAGGGAACACTAGATCTGTTTAAATGACTTAATACATTAACCCATCATGTTTGAGTTTCATGTCAAAATGACAACATTTGGTTCATTTTTACACCATAAAAGAATCAACTGTCAAACCACCAAACAGAACAATTTTAGAAAATGTATAGACAGTAACCAATAAATTTTTCATCCCCCAAACAGAGAGCATAACTATGAGAATCTGTATATGTCTAACCACATAAGAACTATTTATTCCCTCAAAATACAATACCTTAAAGCTCCCACTGAGACAAAACAATCACCTTTTTAGGAGTTTTCTCATTTCCTACAACTAGGTTCATGATATTCATTTTTTTCACCAAAATAAATCTAATGTGAGTCCTTAGTTCCAACTTCCAAGCACTTACATTACTCCCTTTTGTAGCTTACTTCAATCATTCAAACAGTTATTTTGGGGTTTACTGTGCACTCTTTTCTGCTTGATAGTACATTTATGAAAAGGGTGAACTTGGGGAATGACTCAACTAGAATCAACAAAATATGGGGCATCAACCCACAGTAAAGTAACAGCACTTAAAACAAAACCAAGCAACACAATTGGCTGAAAAGAAGAACTTTACCGATAAAAATAATAATCTCTCTCTATTCCCATTATGAACTCTGTGGCATTTGGCAACAGCATTGCCAACTTAAAATAACACTCTGCCCCAACAGAAACCACAAACTTCTTTTTTGGTACAACAGATATTATATACTCTCAACATCAACATCACTTTTATCCCAAGCCAGTAGCATATAAGAAAGATTTGCCACCACAGAAGTGTTTAAAAGTGCAAAATCATGGCTCATTTCACGCAATCTGAATTCATTTCTAATTAATTCAATAACTTCTAATTAGCCAATTCAGAAAATAAATCTTTAGATTAATTAAACAAAATATTTACTTAGTCAAGGTCCAGTCCATACATCTGAAAAAACTGGAACCGAATTAGTTGTGTAATGGAACTCTAAACATGCATCCAAAACCATAATAAGCTAGGACATATTATACGCATAAATGTTAGCCTCAGGCATACATGATCACATTAACATTTATCATATGTCTTCTCTCGAAACAAACTCGATATTAACCAACTTTTTTCCATCATGTATCCAGTTTTACTTCAATTTAGTTTATCATAACATGAGGAACAATGCTGTACCACACAAATTTGCACTAGTTTTATTCTAAAAACAAGGGAATATTTTCTTGAATTTCACCTCAAAACTGAAAAACAGGATCATATGGCTGAAAAATCTGACCTGTACATGACCAGTATCTGCCCAAGCTGCACATATATGGGGATTTTGTGTCATGGAGCGTATACGGTTGACACATCCTTCGTGAGTTACCTTCCGCAACTGTAGATGTGAAAAGAACAAAAATGTGAGTAAGATCAAATTTTAAACAGCCAAGAAGTGACATAATAAAAACTCAAATGAAGAGGATGTTGCCTGCAAAATGGGACCCCGAGCACCATCTTCATCTTCACTATCATCCTCACTATCACTATCACTATCCTCCTCACCATCCATTCCAGAGTCATCAGCTTCAAGTTTAGGCACCAGCTCACGTCTCTTCCCAGAAATATTTGATACTTTGAAAATCCCAATAGAATTCCAAGAAGCTTTCTCTGCCTGTAGCACATGCACCATCATATAACAATATGACATTGTCAACTAAGTAAAAGGCAACAGACAAAAGACAAAAGAAACAAAGCAAGTGAATAACAAAACTAGGAGCTGCTACGTATTAACTTTCATTGTCATACTGATAATTACTAGTTATAATAATAATAATAGTAATCTGCATTCCAGACTCAAACTTGAAATTCTTTGAAAGGGAAATTTCTCTTCCAAATATTTGTCCTATGAAGCTTGATATCGACTTCCCTTTCACCCCATTTGCTATTGCTAATGAATAGTAACAATCCCCAAGTTGTTTAATAAAACATCCCAAAAAACAAAAACAAATATAAAAAATAAAGCTAACCTGAGTCCCTGTCACGAAATATACTGTGTGGGGAAATTCTGTTCGAACTAAGCCCAGAGTGTCACGTACAATATCAAAGCTGTCAAAAGTCCCAAAACATATTCATAACTTAAAGATTGCTGATACTAATCAGAAATTAAAGCAAGTGCCTGAATAAACAGGCCAAGATTCTCCTTTTGAATTGCAATGTTGATGCCAAAGTAACTTTACTTAAAAACTGTATGAATTATGATCCTATTATTAACAATAAATCCAACCAAAACAAATTGGCTTTTTTTTTTTTTATTAAAAATAAACTCAAAGCTTTGTTCTTTTACTCTTTCTGGGGTGCAAAACAGGAAGAAAAAAAAATTTAAAGGGAAAAGAAAAAACGCATTAACCTACCTCAGACAGGGCCATCCAATGTGAAAGGCATGAAGAGAGTTGTAAGCAGAAGGGTCACACTGAAGCTCTTCACCTTCCTCCAACTTGTCCACACCAGGTTGCCACACCTTCACTGGATGTTGTGGCGCCAAAGATGAAGAGGACCCATCCCCTTTCTTCGAGCCCTGAATTTATTATTTATTTATCATAAAAACAAAGAAAAAAAAATATGAAATATGCCGACAAAAAAACCAGAACGAAGTGAGGTTATAGAAGGGGTTGACTAGGCCACAAGATTGAACCTTGCTCTTGCTCTTCACTTTCTTACGATGTTTTATGCCGCGAGTCATCTCCAATTAGTTCAGAGTTGAGAAAACTGAGAGAAGATAATGAATTACACAAAAGGGTCACACTGAAGCTCTTCACCTTCCTCCAACTTGTCCACACCAGGTTGCCACACCTTCACTGGATGTTGTGGCGCCAAAGATGAAGAGGACCCATCCCCTTTCTTCGAGCCCTGAATTTATTATTTATTTATCATAAAAACAAAGAAAAAAAAATATGAAATATGCCGACAAAAAAACCAGAACGAAGTGAGGTTATAGAAGGGGTTAATTTATACCAATGATATTAAACTCAATATCAGGCTAGGTTGATCCGAAAATCGGTGAACTAGTAGAATAAGTTAGGTCACTTAGGTCAAATCTAAAAAAATGAGGAAACAAGATGATAGGTCTTCCTCTCTAGTATCTATTCCGAGATTGGTAGCTTTCTTACTAAGAGAGCATAAGTCATGGGATTTATCCCAATATAAACCTAGCCGATCCATAAAAGATTCTGTGTCAATTGGATTCACTCATCATAAAAATCAAAGTCACACTAAAGCCTATATTGCTGGCTAATTAAGCATAATTAGGAGATAATTTTATTTCATATAACATGAGAAACATACCTGTATATAAACTATAAAGCAGAACTATGTATGGAATAAAGGAAGCTATGTAAAGAAGTATATAACCTTTTCAGCAAAAAAAAGAATAAGTATATAACCTTTTCAGCAAAAAAAAGAAGAACTATGTATGGTTTTTTCTTTTTTGTTGTTGTCATTTTTTGCAATTCGAATCTATGTTGCACCAATACTGATATGGGACATGATACGACACTCTTATACGTTAATTTTAAAAAATGTTAAATTTGACATGTTGAGACACGTTTTAATATTAAATAATATTTTGATTTATGTAGTGTATATATATTATATTTAATATTCAACAATTTAACAAAAAGTAAAGTTAAACTTATAATACTCATCAATTTTGCAAAGAAATATAATATATTTCAAATATTTCTATTAAACTCAATAAAATGGTAATTATAATCCAACGAATCTAATAGTTGGAAATAAAAATACAAAATAACACAAACTTTGAACATATTTTGAGTCTCTACAATACGTGTTGGAGTGTCGGGAGTGTCGAACACGACACGTCAGAATTTTTAAAGTGTCAATTCATCATATATTCGAATCACAATTTGAATTATAGGATGACTAAGATCTAACTAGGATCATATCTACATTTGAATTATAAGATGACTAGGATCTGAATAAAATCATATCCCCATTTGATTTATAGGATAACATTACTATTTGCATTTGTGTTTAGATTTGAATCATCGGGTTATTATTTACATTTAAGTTTAGATTTGAATCATAACGTTCATATTTGTATTTTGTATATTTTTCTAGTAGTAAGAATATCCTCATTCTTTGAATTATAGGATAACTAAGATCTAACTAAAATCATATCTGCATTTGAATTATAGGATAACTAGGATCTGACTAGGATCATATCAGCATTTGAATTATAGTATGACGTTATTATTTGCGTTTAAATTTAGATTTGAATCATGGAGGTTATTATTTGTATTTTGTAATTTTTTTTATATATTGTATTTTGTAAACGCAACGGAACCAACAAAATCGTCGGAAATAAAATATAATGTAAATTTAAGTCTAATGATGATTTTGAAATTAGCACTTTGTAATTAAGCAGCACTTCAAAGTCCAAATACCCTATCTCCAAAAAAAAAAAAAAGTCCAAATACCCTAATTACACGAAAGCTTTTGAATGAGATTTTATTACATAGATGGAAGGAGATATTATACTTACGAATTATTTTCTTTTATAATCTCTTGTATCTATTTTTATGATTGTTTGATTAAAATTAATTCAACAACTCTGATAATTTTGTAATTGTGGAGTTGATTTTAATCCAATAATGATAACATATTCTAAAAGAAAAAAATATTATAAATATAACCTCGTGATTAAAATAGAAACTATTTCATCCTTTTACCTCTCATTATTTATTTAATAATAATTTTACCTTTGATTGCAAACTATCTATCAATCTGCCCCTCTTTAATCGATTAAATTGAATATTTAATCAATTAAATGGTCAAATGAAAATTTAATCGATTAAATCTTCAACTTAATTGATTAAATTTTCCTTTTTATCAGAAGAAATAGGGAGATTTAATCGACTAAATCTTTAAGTCAATGATTTTTACCTATTTTAACCATTTAATCGATTAAATTTTTGGCTTAATCGACTAAAGAGTGGCAGATTGATAGATAATTCTGAGTGAGGGACAAAATAATTATTAAATAATTAATGAGAGACAAAATGGTGAAAATGCCTTAAAATAGATATAATTTCTGGGTAATGAATTCGAACTATAAAAGAAGCTTATAATTATTCACCGGAAAAATATAAGGCAGTGATAGATTTTTTTAAATTAGCCTAAGAAACATTGTTCAACCTTTGATTTCTAAGGGCAGAGAGGATAAATTCATGAGATAGCATAAAAAATGCAGTAAACATGAAACTTATATTTTATGTTACTTCAAGTAAGTATGAAATTACAAAATCAGAATAAAAATATATAAACATCTTAATTAAAATATCTGTGATAAATGATAAAAATTAAACATTAAAATATTATTATTATTATTATTATTATTATTATTATTATTATTATTATTGAGGCAGGTTATATTTACAAACTCTTACAAACTATACCATATTCTCCCGGGAGAATACAAGTTTTTACAAACTACAATATGTTCTCCCGGGAGAATATAGTGTAATTTGTAAAAAAATTCCAAAAAATTTGTAAACGGATCCTGTCCCATTATTATTAGGATTTTATAATTTTCAAGTAACATGAGAGTTGAAACTTTCCTACACACTCTTCGATTTTCGTACTGATATGGGTCCCACATATAATTTTTTATAACACATGGATCTCACCTGCTTTTTAGCTGTATGACATGAGATTTCAATTCTATGTAAAATGAGAATTATAAAAATATTATTATTATTAGGGTTTATCATCTATAATTTAACATGATCAGAAAATTTTTCCTACACTCACAACATTTTGTGGGGCCCATAGCAAAAAAAAAACTCTGGCACGCAAAACGAATCTCTATAACATAACACAATCACTTTTCCTACAACATAACTCTTATAAAACCCTTATTATTATTATTATTATTATTATTATTATTATTATTATTATTAGAAAAAAGGAATATGAAATTAT
>JAVKPL010005989.1:0-25139 GCA_032173675.1 Gastrolobium villosum | reverse complement strand
TAATTATTTAATTTAAAATTGTGAGGTGTTATAACGTGGATGATAGAAAAAAATAAGTTTAATATTATAGTTAGGGATCGGTTATTCTGCCTACTCTTATTTTGCCTACCTTTGCCTACCTCTCGTAACATCGTTAGATTACAATCTCATCTAATGGTGGAGATTTGCGGAATATTTATTTCTCCTTACTACCTCCCACACTCTTTCTCTCTCCTCCTATTTCTCTTTATCGATTTACATAATTTACAACCTGAATTTATATTTGAATCTAAATTCAATCAATGATTAATGGTATGATAATTCTGCTGGATGAATATAATTTTCAAAATTCCTTGATTCTGATATAATTGAACACAGCAGAAACCACAAAAATACAAAAAAAACCACAAATAATCTCTTCCTTTGAAATCGAATCAACTTATCTCCTCCTTCTTCTTCTTATCTTGTTTTTCACCTTGAAGTGGGAAAATGATTTTTCTTCTCTCTATGTTATGCCCAACAACAGGCATACCTAATCCCATAGCATAGGGCATCTGGGTTTGTTTCTTCTTGACACCCCTTTTCAATTTTTTATGTAAATGCTCATAACAATGGATGAGTTTGATGAATTGAGAAAAAAAACTTACACCTTTTTTTGATGCTGAAGCGCCTTAAAAGAGAGAGAAAGGAGACGAGAGAGAAAGAATGAGAGGCAATGAGAGAGAGAAATGAGTTTATTTTATATAGTAAAACTCCACCATTGGATAAGATTATAATCTAACAGTATTGAAAGGGTAGGTAAAATAAGAGTAGGCAGGAAGAGTGTGGGAGGTAATAAGGAGACATTAAAGGGAAAAAGTTTATTTTATTTTGCAAATCTTCACCATTAGATGAGATTGTAATCTAACGGTGTTAAGAGAGGTAGGTAAAGATAGGCAAAATAAGAGTAGGCAGAATAACTTATTGTAACAGCCCGTAGTACACCGGTATTGTTAACATTGATTATGATATTAAGCGCAGTTACAATCACAGTGATTAGGTTAATTAAATTACGGGCAAATTTTTCTTTTAACATATTCCTTTTCTTTTACATCAATACATTTTCCGTAATCAATTAAAACCACACTATAATTGTAAATGCCATTTGCGGAATCATACACTTTCTAACATCATAAATCTTTCCTTTTATTCAATTCATTTAAACTCACCATCTTACTCTCTCATTTTTACCAAGTTGTAGTCCTTTACGTTGTCTACGCGTGGTTTCAAACCACGTACCATTTGGAGTTCTACCCATCAAGTTAAGCCCCTTTATTTTAGTCTAGAAAAACCTGAATTTTCGAAAATTACACTGTGGTAATCGATTACCAGTGGGTGGTAATCGATTACCACCTGTCAAAAATGAGGCAGTAGCCAATTTTTCAATTCCTCTGTTCTGGTAATCGATTACCATCTTTGGGTAATCGATTACCTCACATGGTAATCGATTACCAAAGGCCAGTAATCGATTACCAGTGCAGACAGTAGCCAATTTTTCGTCCCCTGTTGCATGGTAATCGATTACCATGCTTGGGTAATCGATTACTATGCAGCAAAATGACAGATTACAGCAGTTTTGAGCCCCAAAAAGGGTGTGTAATCCATCCCTAACCCCTTGGTACTCCACATAACACATAATCATGTCCTAATGTTGGCTCTAGGCCCTTCCATCATGCATTTTCCTTAAGTTTAGCATCATTTACATCATCCTCAAAATAATGGCCATTTACATGCAAATATGGACCATTTTTACAACATTACTCATCAAGACTTCAAGGCTATGAATGTGGCAATGGACAAGTCCCATGCTCACTCAAAATATACAGTTATCCAAGCCATGAATAATAAAACATAACAAGACTTAGCATATGACCATGAACACTAACAAAAGCATGGAAATGACATCATGCAATATGTTCATGACCTAAGTCTCAAAATACTAATGGTATGCTATATGCACTCCATAAACTCCTCCAAAAAGGTCATGCAATCCAATGCACCGCATGCCAATCCAACGTCCACTATACGGGCTTCTTGCCCGAAGCTCCTCCCGGCTCATAGTGACCTGAAATGTGGTCCCCCAAACACGGGGTGAGATATACGGATATATCTCAGTAAACCAATGGAGCTAGAGGCTCTCTCCACTCCATGGCTCACTAAAATGTATCAAAATGACATAATATGGCATGCAAGTAAGACAATATCACCATCCACCTGGAGACACCCAAGAACATCCACTCATAGATTCATGTTAAAGGACTCCATCATATAACTCCCGAGACCGTCCTGGCGCCTCTCCCATGGTTGAGAAGACTCCATGGCAATACCCAACCGGAACTCCTCATGAGCCCTATCCGGCGGACGTCCCACGTTTGGATCATCCTGGCGCCGCTCCCAGAGTCGACTCCACGGCAATACCCGACTGGCATTCTCACAAGGATGAATCCAGCGGATGTCCAAACTCCACTCGTCAACTGGCCAGTGACCACACAATTTTCACACAATACAAGCAATATGCATACAAGCACACAATCACATCATGTCATAACTACATAGTCCAACCACAACCTTCCTCTAGGTGTGGTGGAGCTCACTAGGGATTAAACCCAAGTTCCAAGAGTTTACCTTAACACGAGCAACACCGTTCCAAACGTATGCTCCAAATCAACTTTTTACAATTCCAACCGTGTGAGGCACCCTACAACAATCATTAAACCCAAATTACACCAAAACTCATTTTTCATCAAAATTCCTCAAATTCCTCTAAGTTAAAAACCTATATTTTTCACCAAAATTTAACATAGCATTTCTAGCTTACAAACATGATTCTAAGGCCTTTTCATCTAATAGCATTTTTGCATTTGGGCTCTCTATCATCACACAAATAAAATCAAAGCTTTGAACACAAATTCATAAGATCTAAGAAATCAACTATCAAAAGACCACAAATATACTTACAATGTGTAGTATGATCACCACCAAGGCTTCACTAAACCATTTGAAGATCAAAACTCCAAGAAATCTCCAAAAACACTAATGGGTCGAATCTGAGTTGCTCAAAAACGCGGCCAAAGAGATGGATTCAAGGCTTCTAGGTGCTACCAATGGCTTTGGAAGGTTGTTTACGATAGATTTCAACACCAAAATCAAGCGATTCGGTGGAGAAACGAAGAAATGGGAAGAAATGGAAGAAAATGGTGAAAATGGTGTTCTTGGCTCTTTCTTCACTGTGAGCGCGCGAGGAGGAGAGGAAAATGAGAGGAAAGAAGGAAAGAAAAGGAGGTGGGGCCAAGTGACTTCGGTCACACGGGTCCCACACGCGATCTAACTTTAACTCCGATAAAATTTCCGATCACAAATCCTTAATCTAAATATTTTTCCAGTCCATGACATATTTTTATTTCTCCAAAATATTGATAAAAATTTCACACCTATCTGTACACTCACCCCTCAGTATTTTAACACTAAAAATTCACTATTCATCAATTTTTCCCAAATTTGCCTATTCACTCAATTTTCCGCCCTGATTCCATTTCCAGCATTACTTTTGTCATTTGAAATCTCTAACTCAATATTTAAGCCTCCTAACACACGGTTGGCAAATTACAATTTTGCCCTTTTTGCCCTTTTTGGCCATAATCCTTGGACTTTCACTAATCCACCAACTTTCATTTCACATTATAATATAAAATGCACATTTAAATATTTGAGGTGTTATATTCACCCCACTTTTTTGAAATTTTGTCCGCAAAATTAAATTATACCTGCTCACTAACTCAGGATACAGCCGGAGAATCTCGTCCTCCCGCTCCCAAGTAGCCTCCTCAGGTGTGCGGCCTTCCCACTGAATCTTCAGCATGGGAATCACTTTACTTCTTAGTCTCTTCTCACTGCGGTCCAATACAGCAATAGGACCAATGGGAGTCTTCAAGTTCTCCCTGATTTCAATATTATCCGGCATCACAACATGTGACTCATCCGGAACATAACGTCGCAACTGCGACACATGAAAAACATCATGTAAATTAGATAACTGCGGGGGCAAGGCAAGCTGATAGGCCACCAATCCTACTCTTTTCATAATCTGATATGGCCCAATGAACCGTGGACTCAGCTTCCTCACACCCAACGCACGGCCAACACCTGTGACCGGCGACAGACGTACAAAAACATGGTCACCTTCCTCGAATTCCAGCGGTCTATGCTTATTGTCATAGTAACTTTTCTGCCGATTCTGTGCCTGTTTCAACTTTTCTCTGATCATTTCAATTTGCACTGTCGTTTCCTGCACAAAATCCGGACCAAATCTTTCTTTATCGCCTACCTCAGTCCAACAAGTGGGCGTACGACACCTCCTGCCATACAAAACCTCGTATGGTGCCATACCCAGACTGAAATGAAAACTGTTATTATAAGAAAACTCCACCAGTGGCAAGTACCTATCCCAGGCATTACCCTGTTCCAGTGTGCAAGCTCTCAACATATCCTCAAGTGTCTGTATGGTCCTCTCAGTCTGACCATCAGTCTGCGGGTGATAAGCAGTGCTCAGCCGGAGCTGAGTGCCAAAAGCCTGCTGCAAAGCTCCCCAAAATCGTGAAGTAAACTTCGGGTCCCGATCACTCACAATGCTAATCGGTATCCCATGGAGTCTAACAATCTCCTTTACATAAAGTGTAGCCAACTTCTCTGTGGTATAATCCACTCGTACTGGTAGAAAATGTGCAGACTTCGTAAGTCGGTCCACAATAACCCAAATCGAATCATAACCAGCTTGAGTTCTCGGCAATCCAACAACAAAATCCATTGAAATACTCTCCCATTTCCATTCAGGTATATCCAGCGGCTGAAGTAATCCAGCAGGTTTCTGATGCTCTATTTTCACTTTTTGACAAACCAAGCACTTAGACACGTACTCGGCAACATCCCTTTTCATCCCAGGCCACCAGAACTTTACTTTCAAATCTTGGTACATCTTTGTGGCACCTGGGTGGATAGCATATTGACCCTTATGGGCCTCAGTCATAACTTCCTCAGCAAGTTCCTTGGGCACAACAATCCTGCCCTGATATAACAACAACCCCTGTTCATTAACAGATATGCCACTCTGGCCTTTCAGATACTTTATACTTTCATTTCTGATTTGAGTCTCCTTAATCTTTTCATGCAGCTCGTTCTCAATCCGAGTCAACTCCATATCACACATTCTTCCTGCAAAGAAATCCGTTATTTTCATATCACGGAATTGCTCAATCACTTCATTGTCCCACATCATCATATGAGATAAGTTAACAGACTTCCTACTCAATGCATCTGCCACAACATTAGCTTTTCCCGGGTGGTATTTCAGCTCAAAGTCATAATCTTTCAAGAATTCAACCCATCTACGCTGCCTCATATTCAGCTCTTTCTGATCAAATAAATATTTCAAGCTTTTATGGTCGCTAAACACAGCAAATTTCATCCCATACAGAAAATGCCTCCAAATCTTCAAGGCAAACACAATAGCAGCCAATTCTAAGTCATGCGTCGGATAATTTTCTTCATGCGGCCTCAACTGCCTAGACGCATATGCAATCACTTTTCCTTCCTGCATCAACACGCTCCCTAAACCTTTCTTAGAAGCGTCACAATATAATACAAACTCACCCTCCGGATCAGGTAGAGTCAACACCGGAGCAGTAGTCAATTTCTCTTTAAGTAGCAGAAAGCAGTCCTCACATTCCTGGGTCCACACAAAAGGAGTATCCTTTCGTGTCAATCGGGTCAACGGTAGAACCATTGCAGAAAATCCCTGTATAAATCGGCGATAATAGCCAGCAAGCCCCAGAAAACTTCTAATTTCAGTCACGGTCTTTGGTCGTTCCCAGTCACTCACCGCTTCAATCTTGCTTGGATCCACTGCAACACCGCTTGCAGAAATAACATGACCCAAAAATTGCACCTCAGACAACCAGAATTCACACTTAGACGGTTTAGCATATAACTTCTTGTCTTTCAACACCTGCAACACAGTCCTCAAATGGTCGACGTGCTCCTCCTTACTCTTTGAGTAGATCAAAATGTCATCAATAAAAACAATTACAAACTGGTCCAAAAACGGTTTGAAAATGCGGTTCATATAATCCATGAACACCGCAGGGGCATTAGTAAGCCCAAAAGGAATCACTTGATACTCAAAATGTCCATATCTGGATCGGAAAGCTGTTTTAGGTACATCCTCCGGTTTAATCCGAATCTGGTGATATCCGGACCGGAGATCAATCTTCGAAAATACACAGGCACCCCTCAACTGATCTAATAAATCATCAATACGCGGTAATGGGTACCGGTTCTTAATAGTCACTTTATTCAGCTGTCGGTAGTCAGTGCACAATCTCATACTACCATCCTTTTTCTTTACAAATATCACCGGTGCTCCCCACGGGGACACACTCGGCCTAATAAAATTCTTCGCGGACAATTCTTCAATGTGTTTCTTCAGCTCAGCCAACTCCAGTGGCGACATCCGATATGGAGCCAAGGAGATCGGCCCCACACCAGGCAATAAATCAATCGAGAATTCAATCTCTCTCTCAGGCGGGAATTCCGGTATCTCATCCGGAAATACATCCTCAAACTCATTAACAACTGGAATATTAGAAATCGCTTCCTTTTTGTCACCTACCAATCCGCCCAACAGAACATAACCCAAATCTCCAGCCTTCAAGGCTTTCACAGTTTGACTGACAGACAAATATAAAGACGGACAAACAGACGGCCTCTCGTGAGATAGCAACAACCTCTTTCCGCAGCAATCAATCATTGCGCAGTTCCGAGACAACCAACCCATCCCCAAAATCAAATTGACAGAGGCCAGGGGTAAGATAATTAAATCAATGGTATAACCCCTGCCTAAATAAGTAAACTTCACATCTTCACAAATCCAAGACGACTCACTAACCTCTCCTGTAGCGGTAGTAATACGCATCGGAGGAACCATCCGTGTTACCTTTAAGTCCAGCGCCTTAGCCACATAGTCCGCCACAAATGAATGTGTTGCTCCCGAATCAAACAATACAGACAAATCAACATTAGAGAGAAAAATTATACCTTTAACCAAATTCGGAGCCTTTTCAGTACGTTGCGCATTAGTAGTATAAACTCGTCCCACAGTAGGAACAACAGCAATAGGAGTAGCAGTAGTAGTAGTAGCTGGCGGCAAGGCCTGCAGATTCGCAGCCTGCCCCGAAGAAGATGTACAATTTCTAGCAAAGTGGCCATTCCGACCACATTTATAACAAGCCGACGGATCAGCACCACACACACCTTTGTGGTATTTACCACACTTCCCACATTGTGGGGTAGGATATCTATTCGCAGTACCACCACCACCAGTATTTCCACCCCTCTTGAACTGACCAGGAGGCTGCCTCACATGCAACCCCCTACCCCTGTTGTTATTATTAAAACTTCCTCTGTTAGTATTACCAGAAGGACCAGGTGTCCTCTTAACATCTTGCTCTTTTGCCGACTCAGATTTCGGATACCTCCCATAAACAGTCTCAACCCTCTTACATTGGGTCACCAAATCAGCAAAGTTTCTCACCGCCGTATTAGACATCCTCTTAGCAATCTTCTCACTCAGCCCTCTTTGAAATTTAGCTGACAAGAATTCCGGAGTAGGTAGAGTACCTCCATAATTAGCAAACTTCACAAGCTCATTAAATTTTGCCACATAGGCATCCACAGTCATAACTCCCTGTACCAGATTATCAAATTCACCTTGCTTAGCCTCCCGAACATCGCGGGGAAAATATTCTTCATGAAATAATCCTTCAAACATAGTCCAAGTAAGGACCTCACCCTGAATAACAAATGGGCGAGACACATTGTCCCACCACTCTTGGGCATCACCCTCCAGCATATAGACCGAATACAATAACTTTTGTGGGTCTTGACATCTCATAACTTGAAAAATCTTGTCCATACCCCTCAACCAAGCAGTGACCTCCTTTGGGTCCCTTGACCCCATAAATGCGGGTGGCTTATGTTTCCTAAAAGATATGAGCCTACGCTCATCGTCAGCATTATCAAGCACCTGCCCAGCAGCCCCAGTAGATTGGGCAACAGATGATGGATCAGGAACATAGCTCGGGTCAGTAGTAGTATGATGACTAGCCTCACCAGTGTGGTGACTAGCCCCACTCTCCCCCTGTTGAGGAGTAACAGATGGCGTCGGTGTAGGAGTCACCGTAGCCGTATGTGGAGGTGTATTCTCCCTCCTAGGACGACATCTATCCGCCCTCATCTCAGCCATGAAGGCCTGCATCATATCCTGATTAGCTTTCATCAGGTTCTCTGTCATATTTCTATTTGCAGCCGTTTCCGCCTGCAGAGCATTCAGTGCTGCAGTGACCGGATCCGGTGGCAAAGGACCTGCACCACGTGCCCCACGGCGACCTCGTGCCCTACTCATGATATCTGTACATGTAACATAAAGGAATGAGTTGATCAGACCCACACTGAGGAATCACATATACATTAATCATAAATAGTTCACAGATAGCTATGACACACAAGATACAAACACACAAACAATCAGAGTTCCCTAAACAAAACTGCTCTGATACCATAAAATGTAACAGCCCGTTGTACACCGGTATTGTTAACATTGATTATGATATTAAGCGCAGTTACAATCACAGTGATTAGGTTAATTAAATTACGGGCAAATTTTTCTTTTAACATATTCCTTTTCTTTTACATCAATACATTTTCCGTAATCAATTAAAACCACACTATAATTGTAAATGCCATTTGCGGAATCATACACTTTCTAACATCATAAATCTTTCCTTTTATTCAATTCATTTAAACTCACCATCTTACTCTCTCATTTTTACCAAGTTGTAGTCCTTTACGTTGTCTACGCGTGGTTTCAAACCACGTACCATTTGGAGTTCTACCCATCAAGTTAAGCCCCTTTATTTTAGTCTAGAAAAACCTGAATTTTCGAAAATTACACTGTGGTAATCGATTACCAGTGGGTGGTAATCGATTACCACCTGTCAAAAATGAGGCAGTAGCCAATTTTTCAATTCCTCTGTTCTGGTAATCGATTACCATCTTTGGGTAATCGATTACCTCACATGGTAATCGATTACCAAAGGCCAGTAATCGATTACCAGTGCAGACAGTAGCCAATTTTTCGTCCCCTGTTGCATGGTAATCGATTACCATGCTTGGGTAATCGATTACTATGCAGCAAAATGACAGATTACAGCAGTTTTGAGCCCCAAAAAGGGTGTGTAATCCATCCCTAACCCCTTGGTACTCCACATAACACATAATCATGTCCTAATGTTGGCTCTAGGCCCTTCCATCATGCATTTTCCTTAAGTTTAGCATCATTTACATCATCCTCAAAATAATGGCCATTTACATGCAAATATGGACCATTTTTACAACATTACTCATCAAGACTTCAAGGCTATGAATGTGGCAATGGACAAGTCCCATGCTCACTCAAAATATACAGTTATCCAAGCCATGAATAATAAAACATAACAAGACTTAGCATATGACCATGAACACTAACAAAAGCATGGAAATGACATCATGCAATATGTTCATGACCTAAGTCTCAAAATACTAATGGTATGCTATATGCACTCCATAAACTCCTCCAAAAAGGTCATGCAATCCAATGCACCGCATGCCAATCCAACGTCCACTATACGGGCTTCTTGCCCGAAGCTCCTCCCGGCTCATAGTGACCTGAAATGTGGTCCCCCAAACACGGGGTGAGATATACGGATATATCTCAGTAAACCAATGGAGCTAGAGGCTCTCTCCACTCCATGGCTCACTAAAATGTATCAAAATGACATAATATGGCATGCAAGTAAGACAATATCACCATCCACCTGGAGACACCCAAGAACATCCACTCATGGATTCATGTTCAAGGACTCCATCATATAACTCCCGAGACCGTCCTGGCGCCTCTCCCATGGTTGAGAAGACTCCATGGCAATACCCAACCGGAACTCCTCATGAGCCCTATCCGGCGGACGTCCCACGTTTGGATCATCCTGGCGCCGCTCCCAGAGTCGACTCCACGGCAATACCCGACTGGCATTCTCACAAGGATGAATCCAGCGGATGTCCAAACTCCACTCGTCAACTGGCCAGTGACCACACAATTTTCACACAATACAAGCAATATGCATACAAGCACACAATCACATCATGTCATAACTACATAGTCCAACCACAACTTTCCTCTAGGTGTGGTGGAGCTCACTAGGGATTAAACCCAAGTTCCAAGAGTTTACCATAACACGAGCAACACCGTTCCAAACGTATGCTCCAAATCAACTTTTTACAATTCCAACCGTGCGAGGCACCCTACAACAATCATTAAATCCAAATTACACCAAAACTCATTTTTCATCAAAATTCCTCAAATTCCTCTAAGTTAAAAAACCTATATTTTTCACCAAAATTTAACATAGCATTTCTAGCTTACAAACATGATTCTAAGGCCTTTTCATCTAATAGCATTTTTGCATTTGGGCTCTCTATCATCACACATCTAAAATCAAAGCTTTGAACACAAATTCATAGATCTAAGAAATCAACTATCAAAAGACCACAAATATACTTACAATGTGTAGTATGATCACCACCAAGGCTTCACTAAACCATTTGAAGATCAAAACTCCAAGAAATCTCCAAAAACACTAATGGGTCGAATCTGAGTTGCTCAAAAACGCGGCCAAAGAGATGGATTCAAGGCTTCTAGGTGCTACCAATGGCTTTGGAAGGTTGTTTACGATAGATTTCAACACCAAAATCAAGCGATTCGGTGGAGAAACGAAGAAATGGGAAGAAATGGAAGAAAATGGTGAAAATGGTGTTCTTGGCTCTTTCTTCACTGTGAGCGCGCGAGGAGGAGAGGAAAATGAGAGGAAAGAAGGAAAGAAAAGGAGGTGGGGCCAAGTGACTTCGGTCACACGGGTCCCACACGCGATCTAACTTTAACTCCGATAAAATTTCCGATCACAAATCCTTAATCTAAATATTTTTCCAGTCCATGACATATTTTTATTTCTCCAAAATATTGATAAAAATTTCACACCTATCTGTACACTCACCCCTCAGTATTTTAACACTAAAAATTCACTATTCATCAATTTTTCCCAAATTTGCCTATTCACTCAATTTTCCGCCCTGATTCCATTTCCAGCATTACTTTTGTCATTTGAAATCTCTAACTCAATATTTAAGCCTCCTAACACACGGTTGGCAAATTACAATTTTGCCCTTTTTGCCCTTTTTGGCCATAATCCTTGGACTTTCACTAATCCACCAACTTTCATTTCACATTATAATATAAAATGCACATTTAAATATTTGAGGTGTTATACTTATCCCATATAATAACCATGTAAACAATATTAATGATTTATGGATAAATCTAATGGTTAATTTTATTTTATTTTAAAAAAATATTTTTCATATTATATGAGATAATTTTATTTCATGTAGTACATAAAAAATGGATGGGATATAATAATATGAAGAGAGAGAAAAAAATGGGTATGACTTATTTTGTGGGTGTGAACCATGAGAAACATTTTTTTTAACTCGTTATGTTATCATTTCTCTCTCTCATATTTCATTACTATTAATTTATCTATAAACCATTAAAATTTTGTTGGGTCATGTTTGAGAGGGTCCATTCCGAAAGGAAGTTTTAAGGACGAAGAACTTTAAAACATTTGCTGGTTATAATATTGAAATTTAATTATGAAAAAATTGATCGATGTTTTGATGGATATAATAAAAATTTAAAAATATAATAGTATATATTTACATCTTATGTTTCTTTGCAAAATTGATGTATTTATAAGTCTAGTTTCATTTTTTTTGTTAAATTATTGATATACACTACATCAATTAAAATATTTATTTAATATCAAAATATATCCTAACATGTTAAAAACAAGGGGTGTTAAACAAACAAGGGGCATTTGGCTCGGCTCGTAAAGGCCTGAGCTTACTTATCTAAAATTCATTATTGGCACCAGGCTTGGACTTGTATAAAAGCTCGTTTAATAAAAAGGCCATAGGCTCCAATTCAAATGCTCGGCCTTAAAGCCTCTCAGGCCAGCCTAGTATAATATTTTTTATTTATATTTTATATTTTTTATACTACTTGCAATCGCCCTCTCTTTCTCTTTAATCTATTTCACCCTATTTTATTGGTTAAACATATTTTTTGAATGATTTTGTTCTATATTATGTTGTTTGGATATAAATTGAATTTATGAATACTTATGAAATTAATAGTTTTGTTTATTGTATATTCTGTTTCGATAAATTTTCGTTGTATTATTTTTTTAAGGGAAAAATATTTATGCAGTTAATGCAGATAAGTTATCTGCATATATTCCCAAAACGACGTCATTTTGGTATTGAAATCTTAAAAAATTATAAATACAAAGACTATTATAACCCTGAAGTAAATTAAAATTACAAAAATACCATGGTTTTCGCCCCAAAACGACGTCGTATTGGACTTACTGCAAATAACTTATTTGTAGTAACTGCAGAAAAAGCGAATTCTTTGTTTTAACAGGCTAACAGGCTAAACAAGGCTTTTACTTTTTGTAAATAAGTCATGCCACAGGCCGATAGTATATTTATAATAGGTAACAGGCTTGGTTAGGCTAACACATTTAAACACACAGGCTTAGCCTTTTAAGACTAAAACTCAGCTCGGCTCGGCCCGTTAACACTCCTATTAAAATCTAATATTTTTAGAATTAACATGTTGTATTGTATCCCATGTGGGTATTAGGGCATGTTTGTGCATAGTATAGGATAATGCCTGATAGTATAAGACCCGATAGTATAAGATCTGATTGTATAAGTCCTGATTAAATTTTAATACTATCCAGCGTTTGGAATGATATTGTATAAGATAATATCCTCCAATATTTTAAAAATTAATATATTAAAAAAATTATTTTAATATATAAATATTGAAATGATATATTAGTTCTTGGGAATTGTACTTGTAAGCAATATTAATACCTCAACCCCTTATCAGGCCTAATCCACCACTCTTAGGCCGGATTAAGTTATACATCATTTTGATGTATAAAGGGGACCTGCTGTATAAGCTTATACTATACGATGGTCACACCAAATAACTGAAAATGTCATAACGTATAGTATAAGCTCATACTATCAGGCCTTATACATCACACCAAACAGGCCCTTAGTGCAACATAGGTTATAGCTAGAGTTACGTTTGCTGTAAAAAAAATTTAAAAAAAAAATATATTACACCGTAACTTGTACTATTTGGATATAATTTTGGGTTCTCAAAATCCATGTTACGGTCAGTAAATTTGAATTTGAACTTTGAAGAGGGTAAAAATTTTAAACTTTTTTATCGAGTAAAATTAATTTTATGCATGAGATTTATAAATTTTTTAAATATATACATATATTTATATTTTTAAAGTGATTTTTTTGTTTATCATTTAAATAAAAAGTCTTTTACCAAAAAAATTAAAATAAAATAAAAAGTCTCTTCTAAATTTTTTACAATATAATTCTCAAACTCAAAATTAATTTTTTAAACATCTATTATTTCAAAATTAATTCTTATAGAATTTAAACCAAACGTAGCCTTAAAAGAAGAATGTAACGATATTTAAAAGGAAGATGAAGTGTTTCTCTCTACACTTTTGTGCGGGGGTAAACAATGATATATGTAGCAGTTTATTTTGTTATTGGTAATATCAAGTCTAGAAGGAGCAAATCTTTACTATTCTTACAGTTCAATACTATAAAAAATAAGAGGGTTGTTTTTCTTATTTTGAATAAAAAAATCAATTTTTCAGCAAACACAAATTTTATATGAGATTCACTTTAAATTTTTTCTTTCCTCTATTCTTTCTTGTGTGTTTGTTGGAAGAAATTTTTTTTTATGCAACATAAATAAAATCCCCTAAAATTAATTTTTGTGACATTATCTATTAACTATAAAATAGTGGACTGAAAAAATTGCAACTACTCACTTTTCTAAGTCTAAAGAAATTTTCGTGTAAAAGAAAGAAAGTGGTACTTTGTTGGACGGCGATTGAGTGAAAAGACATGCTTTATGGTAAAAGTAAAAGAGTTACAAAAGGCAGAAACGGGTATATAACAGTCAAGAACTTACCTATAAGCTTGTTGTCAAAACAAGAGTACCAATATAGAATTCTCATTCTCATTCATAATTTTCCTCATACTCATAGGTCAATTTATATACAAACACTATTTCAAATTGGGTAACAGCTACCTCTAATAAAGGAAACAAACTCTTAATTTTATCCTATAGAATAACATCTAAACAACCTTATGAATCTATCCTATACAAATTCTAGTAGGAACAGAATCATAACAAACCAGAAACTAATTCCTAACTATTTTGAATTTACACATTCCAACACTCCCCCTCAAGTTGGAGCAAAGATGTCAATCATGCCCAACTTGGTTGTTGCTTCTTGAAGTACTTTTCCAGACACTGCTTTAGTTAGGACGTCTACAAGTTGGTCTTCGAATCTAACAAATGGAAAGTTAATAATACCTTGATCCAAGTTTTCCTTTATGAAGTGTCCATCCACTTCAACATGTTTAGTTCTATCATGTTGAATTGGATTGTGAGCAATTGCAATTGCTGCACTGTTGTCACAATGAAGATCCATTGGTTGTTTGCAATTAATTCCCATGTCTTTGAGAACACTTCTAATCCATAGCAACTCACATACACCTTGAGCCATACCTCTATACTTAGCTTCTGCACTTGATCTAGCCACCACTTTCTGTTTTTTGCTTCTCCATGTGACAAGATTGCCTTCCACAAATGTAAAATAACCAGAAGTTGACTGTCGTGTCGTTTTGTCTCCTGCCCAGTTAGAATCAGTGAAGCCAATAATAGATAATGAATTATTTTTAGAGAACAACAGTTTTTTTCCTGGAGCTCCCATTAAATACCTCAAAATCCGATAAACTGCCTCCATATGATCTATACTTGGAGAGTGCATAAATCTACTAACTACACTTACTGCATAAGATATATCTGGCCTAGTATGTGATAGATATATTAACCTTCCAACTAATCTTTGATATCTACTAATGTCGGTAGCAACTTGATCTGGATAAATGCCTAACTTATGATTCATTTCAATTGGTGTTTCAACTGGTTTGCAGGCCAGCATTCCAATTTCATTTAAAAGATCCATAGTATACTTCCTTTGAGAGAGAAATATGCCCTGCTGAGACCTTGATATTTTAATGCCCAAAAAATATCTAAGTTGTCCTAGATCCTTCATCTCAAATTCAGAACTCGGGTATTTTTCTAATTTTTTATTTTGCTTTGGGGTCAGGTTCATATAGTGTCTTAGGGACACCTTTGTTGGGTCGGGAAGTGCATCTAAATTGTTGAACAGGAGAATTTGGAGAAGTAGCAGGAGAGGAATTAATAGATGTATCTTGAGAACATACCTCGGGTGATGGCTATTGTGCAGGATCAGGAACATCTCTAGTGAACATTTCTGGTTGTGATCTTAAAGGAGGTGAACTTATATCTGTATCACATTTGGGGCAGCAATAATAGTGGTGCTGGGATTTCAGCATAAAGTTCTTCTTCAACAGGTACTTGTCCTTATTCTTCCATCTTTGCTTCTCTTGCCTCCTCTCCTTATCACAGTCATCATCGCTCTCATAGGACAAATTCTCTCTCTTTCTCTCTATGTCTCTCCCTCTATTGCCAAGTTTTTTACTCTTTGTTTCCTGGTTTTCCATTCATGGGGTGCTGATATTGCACTTTTTGCTTCATGGGTTTTCAAAAAACTAGTTCTTTCAGCTCCTTCTCAGTCTCATGGTTTCTCTGTGCCAGTTATCCAACCTGTTTCCAAAACTCATCACAAAAAGGATTTTGTTGTGTCTTCAAATTTGGATACTAGTGCACTTGGATCATCAAACACTGCTTTTGATGTGCATGATAAGAGCACAAGCAGTTTGGATGTGCATAGAGATGGCAGAGGGTTTAATAGTAATTCTGACACCACAGAATCAGGTTCAAGTTCTAGTTATCTTTCTTGTTCTTCAGAGATTTGTTCTATCAGGGAAAATGAACATAATAGTGAAACTCCAAGCCCAAAACATGTCAAGCGTGTGACCTTTCTTGATCCTGAATCAAGTTACATGGAAGATACATATAATGAGGAGTTTGGTGATTCTCAAGTGGGAAGTTTCCCTGCGAAGCCACAAGCTGTGAGACCTGGGAAGAAAGGTTCTTGTTATCTGTGCCTTAAAGGGAATCGTCTCACTGAGAAGGAGGTTTGCATTGTTTGTGGTGCAAAGTATTGCCGCAGTTGTGTCATAAGGGCAATGGGGTCAATGCCACAAGGAAGAAAATGTGTTACTTGCATTGGATACAGAATTGATGAGAACAAGCGGTCGAAGCTTGGGAAATCTTCTCGGATGCTCAAGAAGGTGCTGTTTGAGTTCTCGGTGGCTCAAATCATGCAAAATGAGAGGTCTTGTGAAGCAAATCAAATACCACCAGAGCTTGTTCATGTGAACTTAGAACCTCTTAATAGGAAACAGCACAAGCAAACATTTTTCCCATTATTTTGTTGGAAAGTTTAAATATCATTATTACCAAATAATATTATTATTAATGTTATTATCATAACTTAACAATTGATTTTCATCAATTAACGGTTATTATTTATTGTGATTTAATAATTAATTAATGAATTTGATTTGTGGAAATTATAATCATTGATATGCGAAAATTAACGGTTAAGATATGATAATAATATTGATAGTAACATTATTTGGTAATAATAATCCCTTAATTCTAATACGTTGCGTTCTCTGAATTAGTTCTAAAGTCAGATTAAAGAGTCAAAACTTGTGTGAAAATACCGAGAAAACCAATTTGCCATAATTAGAGCTCACGCTAACTTCAAAAAATAAAAAAACTATTCAGCTCCTTGTGAAAATACGCGAGAAAATCATTGTGTTTTTAAAATTTTAATTTATTTTAGAGTTATAGTAGTCTTTATATTTATAATTTTTTAAGATTTCAATACCAAAATGACGTCATTTTGCTAATATATGCAAATAACTTATCTGCAATAACTGTAGAAACATTTTTCCCATTATTTTTTTGGAAGGGTTTAAATATCATTATTACCAAATAATATTATTGTTAATGTTATTATCATATCTTAACAGTTGATTTTCATCAATTAACGGTTATTATTTATTGTGAATTAATAATTAATTAATGAATTTGATTTGTGTAAATAATAAACATTGAGATGCGAAATTTAACGGTTAAGATATGCTAATAATATTAATAGTAATATTATTTGGTAATAATAATAATATCTTATCCCTTATTTCTAATACGCCTTGTACTCTGAATTAGTTCTATATTCTGATTAAATAGTCAAAACTTGTGTGAAAATATCCGAGAAAACCAATTTGCCATAATTAGAGCTCACGCTAACTTAAAAAAAAACTATTCAACTGCTTGTGAAAATATCCGAGAAAATCATGAAGTTTTTATAATTTTGATTTATTTCAGAGTTATAGTAGTATTTATATTTTAAAATTATAAAGATTTCAATACCAAAACGACGTCATTTTTTCGAATAAATGCAAATAACTTATCTACAATAACTGCAGAAACATTTTTTCCAATATTTTTTTGGAAGGGTTTAAATATCATTATTACCAAATAATAATATTATTAATGTTATTATCATATCTTAACAGTTGATTTTCATCAATTTACGGTTATTATTTATTGTGAATTAATAATTAATTAATGAATTTGATTTCTGGAAATAATAATCTTTGATATACGAAAATTAACGGTTAAGATATGATAATAATATTGATAGTAACATTATTTGGTAATAATAATATCTAAACCCATATTTCTAATATGCTGCGTTCTCTGAATTAGTTCTAAAGTCAAATTAAAGAGTCAAAACATGTGTGAAAATACCGAGAAAACCAATTTGCCATAATTAGAGCTCACACTAACTTAAAAAAAAACTCTTCAGCTCCTTGTGAAAATACACGCGAAAATCATGGTGTTTTTAAAATTTTAATTTATTTCAGAGTTATAGTAGTCTTTATATTTATAATTTTTTAAGATTTCAATACCAGAACGACGTCATTTTGCGAATAAATGCAAATAACTTATCTGCAATAACTGCAGAAACAATTTTCCCAATATTTTTTGGAAGGGTTTAAATATCATTATTACCAAATAATATTATTATTAATGTTATTATCATAACTTAACAGTTGATTTTCATCAATTAACGGTTATTATTTATTGTGAATTAATAATTAATTAATGAATTTGATTTATGAAAATAATAATCTTTGATATGCGAAAATTAACGGTTAAGATATGATAATAATATTGATAGTAACATTCTTTGGTAATAATAATATCTTATCTCTTATTTCTAATATGCCCCGTACTCCGAGTTAGTTCTATAGTCAGATTAAAGAGTCAAAACTTGTGTGAAAGTACCCGGGAAAACCAATTTTTCATAATTAGAGCTCACGCTAACTTAAAAAAAAACCTATTCAGCTCCTTGTGAAAATACCCGAGAAAATCATTGTGTTTTTGTAATTTTAATTTATTTTAGAGTTATAATAATCTTTATATTTATAATTTTTCAATATTTCAATGACAAAATATATTTATATTTCTATTACTCAACCTCATAGAATTGTAATAAAAATTCTCAATTTATCAAGGAATACGTACTTGTTTATTTATTTTCACATAACTCTATCAAATTAAGTTTGAGCTACGAAAAAAAAAAAAAAAACTCTATTGTAATGAGGGAACTAGTAACGGAATTAGTAACCTCCAAAGCACGGACACGCAGGTTTTTATAAAATTTGCATGTCGGACACGTGTTCGACACGGACACGCGTCCGACACGCGGTCAACATTTGGGGACACGTGGTCAACTCTCTGACACGTTTCGACACGTTTTTCCAACGTGCAGTCAACTTTTTCGGACACGCGATCAACCCTTGGACACGTTTTTTTTTTAAATCTTAATTTTTTTGTTAACTAAGTTTAAAAGAAATAATTTATAGATTAATTTTTCTCTGTTATGAAATTTGACATGAAAAATTAACAAAGTACGAAAAATTATTTATATTTATATGACTTATTATGGACTCTTATATGTATTAAATTTAAATTATATTATATATATTAAAAATTGTATTTAATATCAAAACGTGTCCAACGTGTCAAAATATGACATTTTTTAGAATTAACGCGTCGGCGTGTCGTGTCGTGTCGTGTCCCTGTCCCGTGTCCGTGTCCGTGCATCATAGGTGACCATCCTCTCCAGGACTGCATGCCTTTAGTTATGAATTATTTTTAAGGGTTTGTTCCCCCCTATGACACGTAGCTAGGTTTTTCTTTGTTGTTAAGTTCCCTCATTATATATATATATATAGCTTTAACGTTTCTACAGTGAATGTTGATAAGTTATTTACATTAGTTCCCAAAATGACATCGTTTTGGGTTAAAAAATTATAATGAAAAAAGACTATTATAAAATACAAAAAAGAAAAAGACTATTATAATCCTTAAATTAATTTTAATTACTAAAATATCTTGACTTCCTCCTAAAACGACGTGGTTTTGGGCTCAATGTAGATAAATTATCTACATTGGCTATAGAAAAAGCGAACCCTTATATATATGTATTGGTTTTCCATTTGTTACGTTGCATGACAAAAGTTAAGTTTCCTACTCTTTAAATAAGAAGGGAAAAATGTTTATCCTTTTAAATGATATAATTTTGCGTCATCTTAGATCATAACCATTGATTTACGTCAATCAACGGTTATAATTTATAAGTTCAAACTTAATTAATTATTAATTCGAAATAAATTATAATCGTTACTTGATGGTAATCAACAGTTAGAATTTAAAATGACACAAAATTATATTCTTTAACAGAATAAATGTTTTCCCCATATAAGAATTATCATGTAACAAGATACTTGTTTTCCCATGTGTGTGTATATATATATATATATATATATGGGAAATATAAGTATTATATTGTAGGAATAAATTTTTTGTCTTGCAACCATTTTTTAATTATATACTAAACGTAGTACATAGTTAAAATATTAAAGTTATTGACGTGTGTAACAGCCCGTTATACACCGGTATTGTTAACATTAATTATGATATTAAGCGCAGTTACAATCACAGCAATTCATTTATAAAAATGAGGATAAACTTTTTCCGATTATTACGCGAACAGTAAAAGTATAAAAAACATAATAATAAAAAGCTGTGATCGTAACTGAAACACTAGCGGAAGACTTACTTAACTATTTATACACTTTATTTTATCACATACAAGATACTAAGGGGTTCCCATAAACCCACTTAGCCAATTCCTCACTTTTTACGTTTTTACCACTTAACCAGATTTGCTAATTTGTTTTTCTACGAACACAAAACAAAAATCCAAACTTAAACTCCAGGTTATCTTTTTTCCTTATTCACTTACCTTTCTAACAAGCTATCACACACTCGATTCCGAGCTCGTGAGCTCCGGTTATCGCCGTTTGAAGTTGGATAAACAACATTGCCCACCAACTCCAAAACAGCCTAAAACCTCCAATCTTCACGGAATAAACTGCACCTAACCGCCCAGTCACTATAACACCTCACAATTCTAAAATAAGTAATTAAAGTGTTAAGTGAGAAATTAAGTGAAGGATTAGTGAAAATCCCAAAGAATAGGCCAAAATACAAAGGGCAAAAAGGTAATTAGCCAACACGCAACCCTAGGAAGGTAAAAATTGAGCAGGAGGTCTCAGATGATAAAAATAAGCCTGGAAATGGATTCAGAACAAAAAATTGAGTGGATAGGCAAGTTTCAAAAAAATCAGTGAATAGTGTTTTTAGCGGGTAAAAATACCGCAGTCAGATTGCACCGTAAAACGTGCCTGTGGAAATTTGAGCTCTAGGTTTCAAATATTGATTTTAAATGGTCCATAGAGATAGGAAATATGATTTCTGATAATATTTGAGGGATTTAAGTCAATTTGTGGAAGTTTGTTAACGGAGCGCGCTGTACCTTAAAGCAGTGTTTTTCCGAACAACCGGAAAGCTCCAAATTTTTATCTGAAAGAGTAAAATTAAAGGATTTTGTTAAGATGAAAAATTATAATTTCTCATTAGGTTTTTAAATAGTGAATTTTAGTGATGACCGGAGGGAAATTCGGGTGAGTTGATCCGGTACCCAGTTAAAGTTAATAAAAACACTTGAATGCCCTGTTCATCTTCATTTCCTCCGTCTTCTTCTCTTTTCCAGCTGCAAATCACAGCCCCTTGACCCCATTTGTGCGCAAATCTCTTCTCCTCACAAGCCAACCAATTCTCAACCAAATTCAACAAAGTTTGTGTTGAATCTTGATGGAAAACATCTCCTAAACCCATTGGTAGCCTTGTTTAGCCTTGAAATTGAGTGTGTGAGGAGATCCTTGCCCATTTAGGCCGCGGCTTGCTTGAAGAAAAGGGTGATTATGTTGATTTTAAATGCTCCAATGGTGGAGTATACTTAGGTGGAGCCATATACCGTGCGATTGGGTAAGTTATTTCAACATTTCATTGAAAATGTCTATTAGATGATAATGTCTTAGAATGATGTATTAATGCTAGAAATGCAATGAAAATTTTAAGCGAAAAAAAATGGATTTTTAACTTAGAAAAAAAATGGGTTCATGGATAATTTTTGACTTTTGTGTTAATGTGTGGTATAGTGAATTGTAGTGTGATTATATGATGTTAGAAAGTGATTATGTGAGTTGTGGGCCATAGGAATTGAGTGGAAATCCTTGGTTTGGACTAAACAAGATTAGGCCATTTATGTACAATTGAGCAAATTGATGTTTTAGAACACTTTGGTGTTGAGTTGTGTGATGGAAAAGTTATTAGATGGGTTGTGTGGTGATTGGCATGTGGAAGAATCAATGTAAAAATAATAAGTGTTGAAAGTGGCAAAATGTGCCTAAAGTGTAATAATTCGCAAAACGTTGCGAAAAAGTCGTAAATTTTATGGTATCAGAGCAGTTTTGTTAGGGAACTCTGATAGGGTATAACTGCATCTTGTGCTGCATAGCTATCTGTGAACTGTTTATGATTACTGCACAGGTAATTCCTCAGTGTGAGTCTGATCAACCCATTCCTTTGTGTTACATGTGCAGATATCATGAGTAGGGCACGGGGTCGCCGTGGAGCTAGGGGTGCAGGTCGTGCGATTGCACAGGATCCTCTTCCTGCAGCTATGACAGCTCTGCAGGAGGAGGCAGCTTTAAATAGAAATATGACTGAGACTCTGATGAAAAATAACCAAGATATGATGCATGCTTTTATGAATGAGTTAAGAGCAGAGAGGGCTCGGAACAGGGGAGATAATTCACCTCCACATACTGCTACGGAGACTGCTAACCGTACGCCATCTGTTACTCCTCAGCAGGAGGGGAGTGGTGCTAGTCGTCATTCTGGCGAGGCTAGTCACCACACTACTGATCCTACATATATTCCAAATCCTACTGTAGATCCTTCTTCTGTTGCTCAGACATCTGGTGCTGCTGGGCAGAGTGTTTTGATACAGGGTGCTGCTGGCACTGATGAGCAGAGGCTCATTTCCTTCCGGAAACATAAACCGCCATCATTTCAGGGGTCGAGGGACCCGAAGGTATTGACTACATGGTTAAGAGGGATGGATAAGATATTTCAGGTTATGGGGTGTCAGGACCCCCAGAGGTTGCTATATTCTGTTTATATGCTCGAGGGAGATGCACACGAGTGGTGGTATACTACATCTCAGCCATTTGTTATTCAGGGTGAAGAAATTACCTGGGCTTTATTTGAGTGGCTGTATCATGAGGAATACTTTCCCAGTGATGTTAGAGAGGTCAAACAGGGTGAATTTGAGAAATTGGTACAGGGTACCATGACAGTGGAGGCCTATGTGTCAAAATTCAATGAGTTAGTCAAATTTGCTAATTATGGGGGTGTAATGCCGACTACAGAGTTTTTAGCTGCCAAGTTTCAGAGAGGTCTTAATGAGAAAATTTCAAAGTGAATGTCAAATACTGCTGTGAGAAATTTTGCAGATCTGGTGACCCAGTGTAAACGGGTTGAAAGTGTTTATAACCGTTATCCAAAGTCTGGTCCTCCAAGGGCACCTGGTCCTTCTGGTAATAATAACAACAGGGGTGGCTACTATCAGAACAATAACAGGGGAAGGGGGTTGCAGGTAAGGCAGCCTCCAGGTCAGTTTAAAAGAGGTGGTGGTCAAAGAAGTGGTTTCAATGATAGGGGTTCAAACCCTCATTGTGATAAATGTAAAAGGTTTCATCAAGGGTCGTGTACTGTGAGCCCGAATGCTTGTTTGAAATGTGGTAAGGTTGGGCATTATGCCAACAATTGTAACAGTAATACTGGGCAGGCTGCGAATCTGCAGGCCTTGCCATCTGCTCCTACGGTTGGGCGTGTCTACACTACTAATGTTCAGCAAACTGCTAAGGCGCCCAATTTGGTTAAAGGTATAATTTTTATCTCAAATATTGATTTGTCTGTGTTATTTGATTCGGGGGCGACACATTCGTTTGTGGCTGAATATGTTGCAAAAGGATTGGGATTGAAAGTGTCACAGATGTTTCCCCCTATGCGTATTACAATTGCTACGGGAGAGGTTAGTGATTCCTCCTTTGTCTGTAAAGAAGTTGGATTTACCTTTGAAGGCAGGGGTTACACTATTGATTTAATTATCTTGCCCCTGGCCTCTGTTAATTTGATATTGGGTATGGATTGGCTATCTCAAAACTGCGCAATGATTGATTGTTGCGGGAAGAGGTTGATACTTGCACACGAGAGACCCTCGGTGGGTCCGTCTCCTTTTCTGTCTATGTGTCAAGCTGTTAAAGCCTTGAAGGCTGGGGATCAGGGTTATATTTTCTTGGGTGGATTAGTGGGTGGTAAGGAGATTGAGATTTCTACGATTCCGGTGGTTAATGAGTTTGCGGATGTATTCCCTGATGAGATACCGGAATTTCCACCTGAGAGGGAGATTGAGTTCTCGATTGAGTTGTTGTCGGGTTTGGGGCCTATTTCCTTGGCTCCATATCGAATGTCGCCATTAGAGTTGGCAGAGTTGAAGAAACATATAGAGGAGTTGTCTGCAAAGGATTTCATCAGACCTAGTGTGTCTCCGTGGGGAGCACCGGTAATATTTGTGAAAAAGAAGGATGGAACCATGAGATTGTGTACTGACTATCGGCAATTAAATAAAGTGACGGTCAAGAACAGGTACCCATTGCCACGTATTGATGACTTGTTGGATCAGTTGAGAGGTGCCTGTGTATTTTCAAAGATTGATCTCTGGTCCGGATACCATCAAATTCGGATTAAACCGGAGGATGTGCCTAAGACGGCCTTTCGTTCTAGATATGGACACTACGAGTATCAGGTTATTCCTTTTGGGCTTACTAACGCCCCAGCGGTGTTCATGGACTATATGAATCGTATTTTCAAGCCGTATTTGGACCAGTTCGTTATTGTATTCATCGATGATATTTTGATTTATTCTAAGAGCAAGGAGGAGCATACGGAGCATTTGAGGATTGTGTTACAGGTACTAAAAGATAAAAAGTTGTATGCGAAGCCGTCAAAGTGTGAATTTTGGTTATCTGAGGTGCAATTTTTAGGCCATGTTATTTCTGAAAGAGGAGTTGCTGTGGATCCGAATAAGATTGAGGCCGTTATGGACTGGGAACGACCGAAAACTGTTACAGAGATTCGAAGCTTTCTGGGTCTAGCTGGGTATTATCGACAATTTATTGAGGGGTTTTCTACAATGGTGCTACCATTGACCCGATTAACACGAAAAGATACTCCGTTTGTGTGGACTCAGGAATGTGAAAAATGTTTTTTGAAACTTAAAGAGAAGTTGACTACGGCTCCAGTGTTGACACTCCCTGAT